>JAOXYB010040518.1:0-10850 GCA_028565635.1 Phoronis ovalis | reverse complement strand
AATCATATTTTGCTTGTTTCTAAGAGTAGATGTGGAGATTTATGAAGATCTAATGCAAGTCTATTTTCCTTTAGAACGTACAAGCAATCCCGTTGATGAAGGTAACAGTACATTTCGTTTTTTTTGGTATGTCAATTAAATAAACTTGCGGTCTAAAATCTGCCCTTGCTATATTTAATGTGTATTTATATGGTAACTGTACTTAAGTCTACAGAAACTTGTACGTAAGCTTTGCTGCAAGTGAGTCATCTATCTTTGCATGGACTCACCAACTGATACAGTTTTCTACTTGTTGCCCCAAACTTTTCAAGAAGCAAGCCAGTATTCAAATTTTTATGCACTTCACTATTTAGTAATATATTTTTAGACACATTAAATACTAGTACACAAAAAGATGATGAAAGTCCATCCAAAGACGAAAAATATGAAGAAAAAATTACTGGAAAAAATAAACAGTCTGGTAGGCCAAGATCACAAGATGAACCATCTACATCAAGAACTGACTACATTCCGTCATCATATTTAGCTACAGGAGACGGTGATGTAAAAGGGACAGAACCTTTAATCAGTGGAGATGGGAAGCCTGCTTCTGAAACAATAAAATCAGCTGACAACATTGAACCTAGCACCATGGAAACAGAGAAAACAGAAACATTACAATCTGGTGATTCTGCTGATGTTCAAGGTAGTTCAGTCACTCCTAACAAAACTGGTGATGAAAAAATGGACACCGAGAACACAGGTACTGAAACTACTGAAGTCGATAGAGAGCCATCTAAAAGCAAGAAACGAACTCATTCGGAGACACCAGTTTAATTAGGTTGTAAAACTATCTTTTTAGATGCATTCAGTTTAGTTACATTCATTCAGTGTAGAAGACTTTGTTTCTTAATTTAAATTTTAATTCCAGCTTATAGTTTTAGTTATAAATTATTAAAACAGTATTAAGCTGTTGCTAATATTATAATTTCCACTTGCCAAAGTTGTTTTACGAGTTCATTCAATAAGGAGGAAACTTACATGATATTAAAGCAGTTATTGCTGCCATGACAGGGATAGAATTTGTCTAGTATTAAAAAAAATATTAACTAAGTCAATGAAATATATGCCTCCCCCCCTTGAGATGCTTATTACCCTTGAGTAATAATGATCTACAGGGAGTAGTTTAATTTTGCATACAGAAGCTTGACGAAATGCAAGAAATCTAATGTAGAATTTGATAATCACTGGTGCCAAGAAATTTTAAAGGTGTTTACCAGCTTATAGCTAGCGTACTCCCACAATTTAATAGCTGTGTCATTTCAATTTTTCGTGCTCAAACTAAACTGAGGTTACAGCTTGGAACTGCAGCAAGTGTGTATAGGAACTGTCTGAATAAATCCATCTGTTAGTGGTCTGTACCTTCTCATCTAATGCCTAATCAACTGTTATAATCCTTCAATTAAACATTAAGCTTTTGACTTAACAAAGATAAGCTTTTTTGTCCATTTGGTTGTGTCATTGACCTGCTGCACTAGCTGTCCACTTAGACCACTGTTATACTTATTTACTGCAAGCTGCAATTTGATTGGTCTGAGAATTTGTCGGGGCTTTAATTAAAAGGATTGTCGTTCTTCTGCTTTTCGAGATTATAAATGAAAATAGAAGCTGTCAAGCTCAGTCGTAAGATGAGGCCATACAGAACATTACCAGATGGATTTAGTCAGATTGGAATGGAATATTGTTTTTTATTTCATAGTAAGCTCACCAAAGAGGGCTACCATGAAACTTAGTTGGAAAGTTGGAGTTGTACATAATATGCAGAAAAATCCCTGTAGAGGATAGCTACTTGATTGTTATCTTGTCCGATTTACAGGAATGTGTGCTACATCTGATCTGATTTGATTATTTTGGTATCAAAGCACTTTTTGAAATTCACTGTGTGAGAGACTAATTAAATAAAATAAAAATATGCTACTTGAAAAGTTTTATTTACTGTATTCAGCAGTTCTTAACACATTTTCCATGTATCAAGCAATTTCATTTCTTTCATAAGGCTGATGTATTATAATAACCACCAATTTTCGGTTTCCAACAGATTTCGTGTAACCCTTCAACGTTGGTCACCAGCATTTTCTGACTCTCACAACTGCAGGAAACTTTTCAAACTAGTTAGAAAATGTGATACAATTCTCAACAATCTTGCACATTGCACAACATAAAAAAATGTGACATAATCCTAAATTATGGGTTGAAAAATTATGTCAATAAATGCCGTTTCATTAATATTACATCATGTAGATTAGAGGATTTTGACTCATAGTGGTAAAGTAGAATTAGAAATGGTACCACATGATTCTGTTTCAAACATCTTGTGTGTCATTTCCAAAATCGAGCAGTTCTTCATCAATCAATCCTTCTGTTTCCACATATCCCAAATACAAAGATATTGCCACCAGCCAGCATACTAAATGAAGTACAGCATATGTGCTATGTGATAATGCTGTAAAAAGTCCCATCTGCATAAGATGCCTTGCAGCCAACAAATAGTATGTGTAAAGTCCAGTTCCCCATGTTAGGTTTATTGCACCAATCAGTAGTAGTACTGAAATACAATGTTTATACTTTAGACCTTGATAGAAGTTTGAATGAGGTCACCCGTACTGAAGAGGCCCCATGTGATGTATATGTCATTGACCGAGTGAGATCACCAGTAATGATGAGAATTCAGGTGCCATAATGACATTGACTGAACAAGTCACCAGTACTGTTGCAGCTCCAGGTGGCATAATGACATTGATTAAATGAGATCACCAGTACTGACGAGTCTCCAGGTGCCATGACATTGACTGAATGAGGTCACCACTGCTGACAACCAGGTGATGTAATGACATCGACTAAATGAAAGCACAAGATGATGAAAGGACATTGACTGAATGAAGTCACCAGCAATAACGAGGCTGCAGGTGCCATTATAACATCAAATGGTTTTATTGTAATCTTAATTGTTTTGACCTTTTTTCTGAAACTGACTGAATATAAGAGATTTAATGATAGCTATGATTTCATCTAAATCAGAGGAAACGTCTAATAGTTTAATATAATAGAAAGAATCAGATTCCTGTTACATGGGCACTGGTAAAGTTGCCAGTAACAAATTATCAAAAAACATTTTACAGGCTACTGGACACTTTAAAACTTAGATTACAATCATATAAAACTTTCTGAAAACACGGACTGACTCATGAAAATGTTATATAAAACAAACTGCATTTTTCTCAGATAAAGAGATGCATGAAGTTTATAAACTCGTATGTACCTTCTGCGGCTTGTTTGAAGTACAGCAGTGTTTCCACATGATGTAATTGTACAAGCGTTCCAATAGCGACAACAGTACATAAGTACGTATTCCTGCACCAGGACAAATAAGCTGAAAGAAAAAAACTGTAGTCAATTTTAAATCTATATTACTTGTTTGTGTAGCATGATCTAAAACGTCTAATGTGTTTTGCAATTCAATTTATATTGTAGACTACCCAGTTATGTTCAATACGATTCTGTATCATACATATTGTTTAGGAGTTATTGTGTTTTCATAAATTAGCAGTCTTGTAACTTTAGAAAATTTCCGATTTAGAAAAGAAGTTTTCCTGTGTAGGTAACTTTTAAATGTCGTAAGTTAAGTAATATACACTACCACAGCATGATGTTGGTATTGCATATTATTACAGTTGTATGTCATTGGAGGAACATAATTAAATGCAAAAATAGTCTTTCACTTACAAACACACTTCAAGCTTTCTACTATTTAAGGGCTGTAGGGGGGTTTTCGCGAGCAGCAAGCATTGGGGTCTGTTAAGTCTAAGCAGCAAGCATTGTCTTGGTCAGTTAAGTGCGAGCAGCGAGCATTGTCTTTTGGCGACCATTTGTTTTGTTTGTTTTCTAATTTGTTTAACTATTGTTTTTTGTTGATGTTTTTTTTATGCTTGTCGATTTTTTTTGGCAACCGTTTTCCTTTTGGTTGTTAATTTTTATTATTATTAAGTGTGAGCAGTGAGCATTGCCGATTTTTAAGTGTGAGCATTGCATCTCGGGGTACCCCCTACCCCCCCCTCCTATTTGCTATTTGTTCTACACAGAACTAGTTTCTCATGATAAGCAATACAACAAAAACAAATCACCAGATGTGTGTCTCCCAGTCGTTATTATGCTATAATATTATAACATAAATTATTTACAGATACAAATTATTTATGTTATATCTATGACTGGTAGCCAACACACACGTACAACCATATTTTGGTCCAAACTTCTCTGAGAGATCAAAATAAGATCTGGCTAGGTTGAACATGTGTAAGAACATGCAGGTTAGCAAAAGAGAGCAAGTTTGGTGTTGAAATAAATCTTATGTCCTACAGCTTTGTTTTTAAAAAGTAAAAAAAGTTGCATTGCAATAATAAATTATTTAGTAAGTGATCTAAAAATATCCCAAATAATACAATTTTTGTTCATTTTTGATTTTCGCTGTACTTTTTTTTTGCAGCTTTCGAGCAACACTTGATCAAACGTTTCGTATGGAACTTCAAACAGGTATTTTTAACTAGTCGAGTGGAAAATAAAGAATTACAATTAAAGAAAATATTTCTTGTCAAACTTGACGAGTAAAAATATTGTTAAAAATATGTGTGGTGTTCTATTTATTTCATGCCACCCTGTAAACACGAAAAAGATACGCCTTGGTAAAAGTAAAGACTGAAAGAAGGGCACATACATGTACATACCGTCACGGCGAATGGAAGTTTGGGCTATGCGTTCGTAGGGATATACACTTACTGTTTTCATTTGACAATCTGACATTCTGAAAGAAATAAAATGAATTGGTGTATCATGGAAAGTACTCAGTACATTACCTATAAATGTTACTTGGTAACATTTTCAGCATTGAGTAATAATATAACAAAGGAAAATGTCATTTTAATAGATCAAATTAATCACAGGAGTGATCAGTATTAGTGGTGCCTGTAGTCATGGTGATGAATGAATTACATTTACTTTGTGCTCAGTGTTGTTTATACTTAGGATATATAAAACTCTATACCCTAGTTTATACCAAAACATTATTTCATACTGAATCTTACATTTTATTTCCTGGGTATTCTTGCATTTGTCAAGATTACTTTCTTCGACATTTGACAAATGACAGGGCTCCATCATGAGAAACAGAATTGGACAATTATTACAAAACTAAAATATCATATTTACCCAACCAGCACATGAAGACTGAATCTGCAGTGTTTTATCACTAAGTCCCCTTTGATCTTTGTCTTCATTTTGATTTAAAGACGCATTTTCCTCTTCCAGGTTCTGTGTAGTACTTGACAATTCCAATGTCTTCTCTCTCGCTCTCGGATTCGAACTGAAACTAGTGTGTTTACGAGCTACATGTGCAGAAAATAGTTTTTTTGAGCTCCTTTGTTGTGCAGAAAGGATTCTCGTGGCATGTCCCTTTGTTCCTAGCTTTAAAGTACACAGAGATATGTTTGTGATTATTTTCATTTGTGCGAATGAACTATAACTTTTATGAGTTCGAGTTGTGGGGCCCTTGTATTGGTGCGGTTGCGAAGTGGCATTATAATAATATCGCTCGCTACATAAATAGCTTGGAAATAACTTGACATGTGATCTTGACAGCAATGAAGAGTATATACAGTCCGTACTTGCTTTTATGACGCTACTATTTCCAAAAACTTGTAGAGCAGCCGAAAAATTCCTACACATGGCCGCCATGATAGTCGAGCATCCAATCAAAATTAATTTCCTGTATAAATTGGTAGTAACAAAAAAGAGCATGGCCAAACAAAGTTTTTGAGCTGATATAAATTTTGAGAGTCTGACTAAATCACAGTCTGAATAAATCCGGATTTATTCAGACTGACCAAATCCTTGCTGTTTATTGCATAGAGACAGGTTTAATTAAGTCAATATAAACAAAAGATAAGTGATGTTCGACGAAATACCCACAATGAAGACACCTGGTGACGGCTTCTGGGGCCTTTATGGATAGTGGTGGAGGAAACGAAAACATGCTCGTAAAATTAAGTTTTCTTTTGCAATCTAATAAAATTATATTTCAGCAATATTTTCTAATTTACTTATCTAAAAAAAATCTCTGTTCTAACCAATCAACTTATTTACTTCAAGCGCACGCATACTTTCGTCATGGCTCAGCAGCACATTCACCTTGTGCGAAATACAATATATTAGCTCGTTACCTCTCACCTTGTTCATTTTAATAATAACAATGCTAGAAGCACTAATTTGCCTAATGACACCTGAGCTCAAAATTCGAAATCAAAACCATAATATATAATTATTTCATTAAAATCAATACATTTCTTGCCAACGCTTAGAGGAAAATGTGCTTATTGACATTTTATGCACAACACATCAGCGCAACCGGCCTGTACAGGCGTTTAATAGAACAAAAACGTGTGGGCTCGAGTTGCAACTTTAATTTAACTTTTCTGCCCTACATACTCACCACAACGTGTCTCATCAAGCGCATATTTTTGCACATACAAGAACAATGCCGCTACAGTTAAAGTGAGTCACGGTTTTGATCACAATAGAAAAGCCACAACTCCCCACACCTACTAGTACGTTCATATTAAATCGACATTGAATACAATTCTCTGTAGTGAGATATTTTTATAACTTGTGGTTTTTGACATAATTACTGAAAACGAATATATTTTAGAATTTTGCAATATATGTAACTGTTCCTTTTATTTCTACTTAATTCTATATGCAAATATTTGGTCAAAAATGACTACAGGTGCCAAGTACCTAGTAAATTGTAGAAAAGTTTTGAACAGTTATCATAGTATATAGTATTAATTCTATACTATTTTATTAGCTCTTGTTCCATTTTTACAGTGAATTTATCTTCTGTCGTGATTTGTGGCTGTATGGGATTTCAAAAGCTTTTTAAGATTTACAAAAAGGAATCAGACGACATTCTGCTAAATGACATTACAAGATTCACAAAAAATACTGAAATGTGCTATTAAAAGCAAATTGTAATCGTCTTCAGTGGGCTTATCTGTAAAGGTCCATCCCCAGGCTATACTAAATTGAACACAAAAACCTATTCATTTTTTATGATTGAAAAATTTGTTGACATATACTATTAAATAAGCAAATAGCTATTGCTTCTATTCTTTGTATCGTTATTGAAATAAAACTGAATACCTACTCCAACGTAAAATTATGCTTTAACGAAGTGATAAGCATCCATTAAAATATTGCGAGTAAGGAAAGCACTCTTGCGGACAGCATTTTAGATTTCAGAAAACTCGCATAAAATACGCATCCATCAGTGGGTCGAACTGTAAATTTTAATAGTGACATAATTCACACATGAAAGGCAGCGTGTTCGATCCCATTAAAACAAAAAATGATACTGACACATTAAAGAAAATAATACTTTAAATATATTTTAGTTTTTTACAATGTCATGTGTACTAGTTGATGTTAATTAAGTACACATTTTAAAAACTGAGGCATATTAAACAACAAGTCCGCCTATATCATATAATTCACCGACATACAGCCTTCAGTTACAAATCTTACATATTTAAAAACTTGCATACATTCTATGAAATTTAATCTTAGCATTATACTAGTTATAATGCTAGTTTTGACACCCATTTCTCTTTTTAAATTAGTAAAAATTTAAATTTTAAATTCTCTCCATCAACGGTATCAAGTATCTTGAGGTAAACCAATGCAACCGATGCACTTGTTCACAGTTTTACGGCTGATCTTTCCGACAAAAGTTTTATAAAATGATAAGATTAGTCGGAACTGACAAGCGTGCTGAGATTTTTGTTAAAAAAGATGTGCTCTATGGGACCTCATTGACATTTGAAATTCTACCCCGAAGAAATAAAACGATTGTCACCATTTTAATATAGACATTTGTGGTTAAATATGAATAGAAATGACAGGTACTTATTAATTTTTAATATAATAAAAAAATAATTACTTTTCATTATATTATTTTTTAAACTTTATTTCTGATGAATAATATTTGCTGATTAACTGCTATATAACAGAAAAATGTATTTAATATTTTTTAAGACAACGTTTGATATATCTACCTTTTTTAAACGCAATTATAACGCACACACGTACCGCACTAAAAGTTTTCACAAGGTCTCCAGTGATGCCAGAAACATCATGCATCTATCAAAATCATCACCTTTAACCTCAAACAGGCTTTGTGTGATCATGATTTATGACCAAAATATCTCGTTATAGGAGGAAATAAACTTTTTTATTCATAACAAACTTTTTCGTGAGGCGCGTGTACATGTATAGTTTACACGTAAGCTCATGCAATGTATAAAGAAAAAAATGACAATTAGAAACTTACATAACAGACTAGTTTATTCTCTGACTAGCGCTAGCATACAACAAAACAATTAGACATTACTGGGCCACATTATTATGTCCCAATTGTGCAATCCCAATTCATGGTAAGCAATAAAATTGGAAAAGAAAAATCACAGACTGCGTTATTAAATAAAATAAGCTTTTACATTTCCAATGAAACGCATTAGCCTCGTTTGACAACCGGTATCATGTCTATTGTAATGCAGTGGCAAGAAACAAGAGGGAAATAGTATGTTGCATAATTCACAATCATCGGATAGAAAGTGCTTGTAATGACGGGATCACTGGTTACTGATTTTATTTTAAACACTTACAAAAAGGAAAGTGTTAAGTGCCAAGAGTTTCAAAAATTATCTCGTTGGTTTGAAGCATAGCATGCTATTTCTTGTTAGGTACGAGATCACCTCACAGATCTGTCTAGCACTTTCCGAAAATCAAAGCTTTTTAACATGGAACCGTTGTTTGCACAGTTCTCTTCACTCCTCTACATTGGTCTGGAATGGGGTATTTTCGTAGTTTATGTAATAAGTTATCAATGTATAATAGGATGAAATTAAATTCTAAGTAACTGTAGTATATTGAGTATAGCAACAAATAAAAATAACGTCCACATGCGTACATGATGATTGTCCTCATAATTCCTTTTTTATCAGTCTTTTAATTAGAAATCTTTCGTCTTTAAAATCACTAAAAATTGGATATTTTAAAAATTAGATATATTTTCATCCAATGATTATCTTGTGGATGAAGGCCGAAAGGCTGAAACGTTGAAGATATATGTCTATTTTTAAAATATCCAAGTTTTAGTGATTTTTAATGTATAATGACAATAGTTTTTCATCTATCCGTATTAACAAGGGTCTTGACGTCACATGTTTGTGACGTCATAATGGCGTCAAACTGATGGCACCGATGACGTAAAGTGATGATGATGGTGGTGGTGATGGGGATCCATCATTCCAGGATACCCATAGTGACCTGGAATGGGTTCATTTTTCACAATAGAAGGCAACGACAGTCCTCGAGTATCGTGCATCATTTTTGTTGTAAGTTCCAGCTCTCTAAGATCTGGCATTCCGTGAGTATGGTGCCCAAAACCAGGATGATGATGATGATGAGGCATGTGTAACGAATTGGTAGCATGTCGTAAATTGTCTTCGCTAAGCTGGAGCTCACTAAAAAAAGAACAAATGGTTAATTATAATTAGAACACTTGTTTGCGAGGATATACTCTAACTTGTTTTTGTTCTTAAAATACGTTCAATCTTAATTTTTGAAGTTATACTTTGAACTAATAATTGTACTTTTAATGACTACGCGAACGAAAGAATATAATTAAGAAACATTAAAAAGTTGATTGTGAACATTTTTAAAGATCTGTGAATTAATGAAATGAGGTGACTTTCGCTCAAGGCTGAACGTACCATCAGCAACTGACATTTAATACTTTTAACTGAATATAACACCTGATCAAAATACAAATTAAAATCTCTAATAAACTACAGGTAATTACATATACACAGATTAACACAAATGTCCTTTGTGTAACTCAATTGTTGTAACAAATTCATAAAACGTTGCGGTATAGTTTGAATCTATATAGTAAAAGGGAAAATTAAAAAATATTTTATCTATAAAGAATGGATTTCCCTTAAAATCTAATTGTTACTTATTAGACACTGTGATTTTAATTACGTAAAACATATTAAGTATTCGTTTTCACTCATTATGAAATAACATATTATATTTATTTCTTTATAGATCTGCTTTGTACTAGACTTTGTTCTAAGCCTGATTTTTTTTGACATTATATAAATATATTATAATGTTCTGATGATCAAAGTGTTTGATATGACCCCTTTTAAAGGCTGGTAATTTGGATGGCATAAGAACCAAGTTACAAGCTGATGAAGACAACTTTAATTTAAGACGTCAGCCGATCGATTATCAACTTTTCCATGAGGAACCATAGATATATGAACAGAGTTAAAAACAGGTATTATATTAGTTTCGGTGTCTCAGGTGTTAGATGCCGGACTGCAAATCGAATGGTTGCAGATTCGAATCTCGCATTGGTCATTAGTGATTGTGTTCCTAATTAAGATTCTCTATCTCCATTTGCTTCTTTCCACCCAGGTGTAAAAATATGCATCATTGTTTATGCATTAACCTGCGATAGAATAGCATCCTCCCGGGAGCGTCTTATCTAGGCAGAGCATACTCTGAGTCGCTTAATGCTACTGAAATCGGTGTATGGGTCAAATATGGCCCAGGACAGACCTCTAGTACTCTTACTACTATTATATATTATATATTGGTAATACTTATGTTATGTAATGTGTTTGTTAAAAAATAACCAATGGGCTGCCAAATAATATACGAAGCGTATAATATGACCTTAGAAAATACACACA
>JAOXYB010040506.1:6964-27939 GCA_028565635.1 Phoronis ovalis | reverse complement strand
TTGAATAGCCATATTAATGCAATTTACGTATTAATATCCTCAGCGTTAATATTCTAGCAACAAGTACAGTGTCCTTCCAGCTCTAAATAGAGTTCCAAGGTGTGCGAAAGTGTTCAAGCTCTCAAACGTTTGTTTTATAATTGATTGTATCAAGGAGACAGGTGAGTGTTCGGTGTTTATTGTACTAGTTCACTGATTTAATCCAAGGATTTAGCAAATAATTATAAGATGAGACAAAACAAATTGTAGTTTATAAAAACTAATATATCCCGTATATAAAGAATAATACTCCGCAGTACAAGTATTCAATGTTGGGGACACTGCGTTACAATGATTTAATCGTGGTTTTAGTGGCATTTTCAAACTTAACATTCAAGCCTTATGCCTGGAACTGCAGTAGTCACATGATATCGTCTTGCTGGGCTTGCTACACTTTAACGGTCGTAAAGATTGTTAACAAGTGGCAGTGCATGGTGTACAGAAAGAATAATTATATGTATGTCTCCAATCTTTTTTAAAGAGATTCCTAATAAACAGACATATGCAGATTCAAAAAAATCTTTGGATGACATTTATTTTACATATTATAATTTAATGATTAACCCCACACGCGTTATTATATGCGCGATCAATAATGCTTACTTTTATAAATCAGCCTACCTGTAGTAATTACTAATCGCCTATATCATATAGTGAAACTCAGGTGTAGAAAACCTAAGGAAAATGACAACTGAAGGCAGTTATATCTTGTTACATGTAATGACAAGTAGTAGCATACTAAAAGCTGAATAGTAATATTTCAGTATAATTGCAAACATATTTATAATATTAAAGAATAAGTACATTGCATTTTTTCTAAATAAAGCCATTCACAATAATAACTAAAAGCAAACTATGATATTTTTAACGTTTAGCGTGAAGGACACAATAATACCTAGCAGATTTCAGAATTTTGGCATGTGTCGCTTTTTAGGAATTTTAAAGTTCTCGTTTCGCTTATTACCGTTAAAATTCTCCATTCCCAACGATTAGCATTTGAAATGTCTCAGCAATATTTATGACACGGGGTATACGCGACCTTAATTAAGTCTAGCAGCACGCTTGATAATGGGGGTAATATATAATTATATCCCGCCTTATATCACTCACGCTAACAAAAAATAGTTCAACACGTTTCCTATTAAAACATTAAAAATAGCATACAATTTTCGGGGAACGTATAATATACTTTTTTTGGTATCAAGTTCTCCAGTTGGAAAATACACGGCCCGGGATACACCTGATACATGATTATTCAGCTTTGTCCTGATAATGGTAATTGCATGCATGATGCGCGGGCGATGGTACAATATAATCTGGAACAGTAACTACTGTTTATAGCTGTTCAGTAGATTGTTTAGTTTCTATTGTGTATTAAGGCACAAAATCGAGGAGGTCTGTCAATATTGGCAAGTTCGATAATATAGATATATTTTTTACAGTTCTGTTGAAAGATCAATTATATTGAATGTTCATCTAATTTTCAGAGAAAGTGATACAAAATGGGTCTAGGATGCGGAGCCAAACTTGCCAAAATGTTTTTGATAGTTTTCAACATTATATTTTTCGTGAGTATTTATACTACTGTTAACTCAGCTATTGTTCAAAAATGTACATGTCGCTGAAATAAAATATAACTTGTCAGAGAAACTTCATAATGATCACTTTATTTTATTTTCGTTTATTGTATTGTTTGCATTATTTACATTAATAATCATTGTATTTTAATGTTTTTAAATTAGATACCTGAGAAATGAGACAAAAAACATAAGATTTTCATGTTTGCTTGTGATAATCCAGTCAGTAGAACAATTATTAATTCAATTACTTAATAATAAAAACTTCGTGTGATTATTATGATTCTAAATAGACTTTGGATTTCACGGATATTCGCAAAGATAAGTCAAAATTTATGTAACGTTTCTTTTTCCAGATTTTGGGTGCGTTGGCTGTTGGATTATCAATTTGGGTTTTGGTTGACAAAACGTATTTAGTAACCCTCACGAAACTTGGCAACATAGACACGTATAATGTACCCGGCCTGTTAGAATCTGGCGCTTACATTTTAATCGCTGGCGGTGGTTTTATATTTATCGTAGGATTCTTTGGATGCTGTGGAGCTTTGAAGGAAATTAAGATCTTCTTATTGCTGGTAATTTCAAATTTGTTAAGTTGTATTTTGTTTTTGTTTGTAAAGTTGTTGTGTTTATCTCAACGAAAAAAAGTTAAGTTTATTATCTGCATCAGTAATTAATTATAATCTTGGAGTCAATATATCGTCATCTGGTTGTCACTTTACACACAATAATTTAGCTGATGGTATAAAACACACACGCACTAGTGTCCTAAATTAGCAAAGGGGATTAATCACGGCAATTTGTCGGATAATGATTAAGGGTAGAAAAGAGAAAAGGTTTACTGGTAGCAACAAATGGGATAATGTGTCTGATGTATTTTAGAACGAAGTTGGGATTTTGTACTGTCATACTATGCCGACCTTTTCCTTAATTTCAGTATGCCATTTTGGTTGGTCTTGTGTTATGTGCTGAACTAGCCGGCGGAGTGGTTGCTTATTTCTATAAAGACGAAGTAACTGCCAAACTGAGAACTTACTTGGGAGATTCTATTACACAAAAATACGAGGGCAGATGGGACACATCTGAAATATTTTCTTTGGCTTGGGACTACGCTCATGTTACGGTAAGCATTTTAAAATTAGTTTTCCTCCTGGAAAGTTTAGTCATTGCCCTTGTCAATATAGTACGAATCTTGAGCCATCTAAGCCCGCATCTATGGTTTATATGCTATTCAATTAACTTATTATTCAAGTAAAACGAAACTAAAAATATAACAATCAAAAGTTACTGTACAGTATATATACTGAAAGTGACTTATTGGTACGTCGGGGGTAGTTGGTTCTGTTTATATAGCGCTTATTATGTGTCACTATATTCACAATTTTTTTCATGAAACGCATAGTTCTAACTGCAAGAAATATACAATAAGCAGTAACATATTCAAAATGTTATAAAACTACATTTGTAGTAATGTCATTTTTAACAAATATGCTATAGTTTGATTGCTGCGGCATTAACAACTCGTCCGACTTTTCTTCGGCCACAATGTGGAACAGAACTGTTACAGTGAACAGTGTTGACTATACAATGGCTATTCCACCATCATGTTGCAAAATACAAGACAAGTCTGTCTACCCTAGTAACGTAGCTAATATCCAATTGATGGACAGTAATTGCACGATAGCACCAAGTACTACCAATTCCAACGCCAATTTGGTAAGTGATGAGTAAATTAAGAAATGTCACAAGTGTCAAGAAAAAAAAGTGTTATAAGTGAATGAACATTAACAAAGTTTTCATGGAAATATGGATGGGTAAAATGAACTTGTAAAAAACAGAAACTGTTTCCTAACACTAGTTTTCGCCAAAAATACGATCTCTAGCTTCTTTGAAATCAAAATATTCAGCACGTTGCATAGAAGTAGATGCTAACAGTCCAATCTCTGATGGGTATGATGAATAAAATTTGACATTTTGCTCCTTGTTGGCATAATTTACACTGTTAAAATGAAGAATGTTACATAAATAAATGTATTTTTAGGGATGCTATCAAGCTATTTATGACACAGTTATACAATACAGTACGGTCGTAATTGGTGTTGGTATAGGCATAGCCGCTGTAGAGGTAAGAGAAATTTGTAAGAATATGCTACGTATTGAAACAATTTTTTCCATTCGTCAGCCTCACGTCAAAAATATACTCATCAACATTCATTTTTGAGCAAACACTAACCCCCACTACCATGGGCATTTTTGAAATACCTGGTGTGACAATGTTAGAAAACCTGTACCCTGACAACTTTTCTTTTCATATGCATGAGTAAGAAAAATTGCCCCCATTTCTTCTGAAGTTTCAGACCGGCATTAGCGTGTTATTTAGCTAGAGGCAGATATATTCAAAATTAGTCAGTTTTTGAAAGTCAACTAATAGACATGTTAACAAGTAACTATTCTTTTAGAAATATAACTTTTATTCCTTAATATTAAGTACAAGTATACTTACCTTTAAACTTTACAGATTTTGGGCATAATTTTTGCCTGCTGTTTGGTGCGAGCTATTAATGAGGATGAAAACAAAGTTGCCTAAAGCTTAAGTTTTTATTAAATTCATTTCTATTCATGTAGTCTGTTCGTGTTAATTTTTCAAACAGAATCCAGGATATTACAAAATTACAGGATCTTCCAGAAATGAAGCAGCTATACTGCTTAGAACATTGTTGATTACTAGTTCACCAATACACATGGCATCCTGGATTCTAACAAGAATAGTTTCTATTAGATGCTGTCTCGCCGCAATGCTACTGTATGCTTACACCTTTCCACATTTTACAGATTGTGGGAATTATCTTTGCCTGTTGTCTCATTAGTGCTATTAAGTCAAATGAAGTCTCCAAAGTATAACCAAATCAAAGTTCAACCATTTCGATGACTGATACCTTACTCCTGTGCTACCTCAACAAAACTTCTTCCAAAATGATGTTTTTCTCTGTTCCAGTTTACGCAAACTGTTAATTAAAATGGTCAATTTTGCAGTTATGCATTGTTTAAAATTAATCTTATTTAGAATTTGGTCGGTTGCCACTTTCTCGCTGAATAGAATGAATGCTATATCAACCAGTGCTTAATATAGAGAATTGTCCTGGTACAACAAAAATTATAATTAAGACAGTCAAAGATATTTCTCAGTGTCAATCTTTGCACTTATATATAGCGTGTATAAATTGACCATTTTAATCATTATACCCAACTGCTGTTTGCAAAGGTAACTGAAATGTCTTGCTATAAGCTTCTTTATTTGGTATGTCATTACATGCATTGCTTTCCTATAAACTGTTTTGTATCCCATTGTATGCTTGCTTACAGTTCTTTTTCTAAACAAGCTTTACAGATAATTTGGAATTGTAATTACTCGTTGTTTAATAACTGCTGAAAGCGGAAAGTGAACATAAGAGTTTTTGTTAATGTACAACCATTGCAATGTTATGAAACGGTATCCTTTATTTTTTAATCCCTGAATATTTCATTGAAAATATGTGATTGATTTTTAAATGTTCAACTATGACCATAGTAATTGAAAGTAAATTTCTTGTACAAACAGTCTACCTTGAAAGAATACTTGTTTAGCAGATTTGCATAGTGAAATTTCG
Organism: Phoronis ovalis; assembly: GCA_028565635.1. Lineage (NCBI taxonomy): Eukaryota > Metazoa > Phoronida > Phoronidae > Phoronis > Phoronis ovalis. The sequence goes on along the minus strand of JAOXYB010040506.1, from coordinate 22,676 downwards.
ACTTTTAATAAAAATATTAAATCCTGATTTTTGATGCCACTAATGGGCTTCTGTAGAATCCAACATTCTGGTAAATTAAAGGATATACGACTCTTTTTTTAATTACATAGTATTATGTTTTGTCCATATTAAATACAAGTCTTTCCAAGTGATACAAGTGTGTTATAGCCATGTCATGTTGTTAGAACAATACATATCAGTCTCATTTGTATTCATTAACGGAATACAACTGAATGAGTGGCATGTCACAATTCTCGTCAGGACAAGATTTTCTGTACAAAAATATTTTTAGAAATAAAGTCCGGCTATATTCAAATTAGAAAACGTATTACGTGCAGCATACTGACGCATGACAAATAGGCGGGCACATAGGAGTGATTATAACAAAACATTAAGCTGCATGGTGTGGTAGAAATCATATTGGTGAAAAATCTGTTTGGTTCATTTTCCTTTTTATAATTAAATTGTCACCATTTACATGACATATGTGAAAGCAGTAGTATTTTTAAATTCATCCGTCTAATTTATTTTCAATTCATTAAATCTATTTCCTGATATCTTGATATAGGCATGAAAGCTTTATGAATTTTTTATCACTAAGAGCACGAATCTCATTGTGTGGAACAATATTAGAAATTCAATAAAAGGAATTATGTATAAATAATGTAGCTAGCAATGTGATAATCAATGCAGCTTATCCGAACTTGAGTTATTCAATATGCCGGGGCAAATGACGCTATTGTTAATGTTTTTCGCTTATACAAATATCCTGAATGTGTAGTTTAAAGAGTAATTACAGTGTTTATGAAGGCACATTTGATTCAATATAACAAAGTACAAAGTTAACTAGAAAATGTATACGCTGTGATGCTTCTTTTTGAAGTTGTGTATTTTTATATTACTCGGAATTCCGTGTATAATTTAAATGATGTAGATATGTTTTGACATTCAAACTGTTTATTGTGAATTGTGATAAAATGACTGATCTGTACCATTTTATATGTGTGCATATATATATATATTAATATATTCTGTCTCACAATAAATTTGGAAATATTTTGTTGGCAGTTAGTTATGAGTTACCTCTACCCCCGCCTCTACTTCATTGATATATGGATGCTTCAAACCCTGGGATATTTTTGGGTAGTGATTAACTATTTTTCCCTAGCTTACCAAAAAACGGTTTGCTTAACTTTTTTTTTGCTAAAAAAACTGTTGTGTTTTGGAAAACCGGATTATTTTAGTCAAAACCCAGATCATTCATTCAAAAAACAGGATCCACTCTGCTAAATTTTGTTTTCCAGTCATGTTATGTCACCGTGAAAGGTTGTGACGTCTGTCAAAGTGGTGTTATGCAAGCTATATAATTATATATGTTTATAGATTTTTCAATCATATTTGTACATGATCACTCATCCTTTCCACAAGTGCTATCTGCAGGATTTTGAGAAGTTTCTTGCCAAATCGTAGAACATCAAAATTATTGAAAGCCATGCAACTATTAGGAATAATCTTGGATTATAGTGTACCACTCACATGTACTATATTAGCAGTGACTTGAATGATCATTGAACTGTTTTTATATTCATTGATTTTTGAAACAATTGGATTAGATTTGTGTTACTTACCAATTAAATTTCATATTCTGTGCCTGTCCAGCCGGCTGTCCAGCGTCACATAAATTTATAAAATAACACAAATAATGCCAGTTTTAATATTCTGCCAACATTGGCATAAACCTTTTTGAGAAAATTTTTATTTCAAAATTCTTTCATTAATATATATGTACGATTGCTGCCACTGAATGTCAGTTTTCAAAACATACAAACACAACACCATGAATTAGCTTTAAATATTTTCACTACAATTTATTTCAATTTAACATGTTACAAAATAAATTAAAGACAACGATAAGTACTAAATTGATGTACATTATTCCATCTTGTATTCACATTTTATATTGATTTTTTAATATTTACAGCTAATTTCCTAGTAACAAATCCCTGTACATTTTAAGAATATTCATAATGACTATTTCATGATGTAACACAACTTTTAATGAGATACTTAAACATACTTTCTTGTCAAATATATTTCAAGTTTCCTTGATTCAACTCTGATCGAGGAGTATGAACATACGAATATGTTACAAAAAATGTATTGAGTGGAACATGAAAGTGGACAAGCATTAAGGAAAAAATATAAATATCAGGGATGCACAATGATTCCTAACATAGACCTTTCTTAATTCATCACGAACACTACATAAATACAAGGAATTATATAAACTCAGACTACCATTTGTATGAGGTAGGCCAATGTACTGCAATCTCTGCCAGTGACATAATCAATAAAATTTGGAAAATGGTTTTAGGAGCGAAAAATTCTGTTGATATTCATTATGACCACACAGTTAATACTATTAAGCAGCATTGATCAACATATACACATCATTCATATATAACGACAACTGACTGCGGTCGAGAAGGCATGGATCACTATCGGATGGAATTATTCAGACTGATTGTTTTCATGCATAGCTGTCCCAGCCTCCCCCTCTAATACCACACATGGAAACCAAGTAAACTTGCAATGCAAATTTTGTCAAATCTTCAAAATTAAAGTGTTAATGTTTAAAATTATATTCAGTTAATATGTGGTATAATAATACATCTACCAATAGTTTGTTTTTACAAAATTTTGTTTCCTGATATATCAGATAAATGTTTATTTATAATGTTATTCAATGGTAATTTGCATCTGTTTAAAAACAGGGGGTTTATCATTTAATTGAATAGCCATGAGAACAACTCACAGTATTGCTACAGTCATGCAATCAAATTACATATGCTCCTACATGCATTTTGCACGATGCTCAGTGCATATCGACAAAATGAATATTCAGCACTGTAGATGAAAGTTTCTCATTAGCCAGACAAATGTTGTACAGTTTTTTGTGTAAACAAGGGAAAGGAAATCAACAATAAATATTCAAAAAACATTTTTGATTGTTAACTTATTTTAAAATAGTAAGTATAAACGAAAGCAAACATTTAAAACAGAAGCAAAATACTAAACAAATATGGTCCCAAAACCAAATTAATTGACAGCAATGTCAGCATGCACAATGTAAAAAAGAAAAATATTTTATATTAAAATATTTTGTATACTGATAACAAGAGTTAGTCATTGTTAAAATACTGTTAACACCGTAGTTACCCTAAAACAATATTAATAAAACATGAATTCACCTTCAGGTGATATGACTGCATTTCAACATTAAAGTGCCCTTTTTACTTAAAAACACACATAAACAAAACATCATACATCCAATGCCGTAATCAACAACCCCATACACATATAAAGTACAGAACAACACTAAATTATAAAAAGCTTTCACATATTTATGTTAACTGCTAGCACACAAAACATCCTCCCTGAATAGTATAGAGTTAGCTTGTAAACAATTGCCCATTACTTTGCTGAAAAGTCGTTACAACAAAGAAACTTGATCAGAGCAATTTGATATATCAATGAAGGCACCAGAGATTAACAGTTAACTAACTATGTGTTTTCCTACACCTATAGCAAGTATAAAATTGCAACTGTTTTATGCACATGTTAGAAATGTTTTTGTAGGGCAGATTTATTGAAACCCCATAAAAATATCTAAGCACATTCCTGCATATTTGAAATAGGTTCATACATTTTGTATGTCGATGACACATTGCTTCATCAACAAAACGTGAAAAAGATGGTAATAATACATCTGAGATCTTTTTTACTAAATGAAAGCGAATACTGAGTACATGCATGGAATAAATTATTGCACATTACCAGGATGATTAAAATTCCTGCTGCTTGAAACTCACTCCTTAAATAACTCTGACACGCTCCTCGCAAGTTCTTTTACAGCATCTGAATGGCCGGAATCTAGAATATTCTCGATTTGTTTACTTATCTGACTATCAAGAATTGTTGAGGCTCGGAACTGTTTATCTGAAAGGCAAAAAGGTTTAAAATAGCATGGGTAAAATTAGGAATCATCGATAAAAGACAGCTTTACATTTCACACTAGATTTGTTTCTCATGGAAAATTGAATGAAGAGATTCTCTATGACTACCATTGAAATCTTCTAAATGCAACCAGGCACATAACATGAGAAATATGGAATAACACCAACAATATTGCAGTGACAGTAATGCTGCAATGTCTCTTTCATGTACTTTTAATTAAAAAGTACTGGAAGAATATAATATAATTATAGTAAAAGCTCTATACAACTAAGTGCATCCTAAAATAGAGACAAAATACCTTCTGCATTAAAAAACCACAAAGCACTAGGTGTATGTGTTAAAAAAAGGAAGAATAGCAAGGATCATAAACAGTAATATTTCCACTTATTTTTGCGGAAGTTTGCACATGATGTTATACACCTCAATATCCTCTAAGATTTCACTGTAGTCTACCATTTTGAATATACCTTTGCAGCGTTCTCAAACACAAGGAATTAGATATTGTGTATTATTGATTTCAATGAATATCAAGTCTTAGTGCTAATATGTAGAATCATTTTTTTTCATTACAATTCTCACAAGTTATTCTCTCAACCTGGCAGTGATTCCCTTGGGACGAAGGCTGTACATGGTGTTAATGAACACCAAGTGCATTTTTCAGTTTTAAGCAATAACCATGCATACCTTTTGCCAACTGTGATAGTGTCCACAGAGCAATGTGCACCAAACTGGGTTCAGTACTGGCCAAAAATGTGTTGATATATGATTTAACAGTAGGAATATCAGGTTGAAGTATGGCTTCTGGAATATCTAAAAGTAAAAACAGGAGTTAACTTACTTGTTGTACTTAGTCTTACAATGTGACTACCATTACTCAAAAAGCATACTTTCGACATTCAAACATTTTAAACTTACATTGTAATACATTGCTTAAAGGACAGACACACAGGACAGACATAACAACAAATTTCATATTGATTTCTAAATTCTAAACGTGCTGCTGAAAAAGGTTATAGTTTTCAGTGTTAAGATTCAGTAGAAAGTACTTTATCTTCCCCAGTTTATTTACTGAATTCTTCGAATTGTCACCGCAGCGTTAAAACCTTAACAAATATTTACAATGGACAACTTACCAGTGAGGGCAATTTGCCCAACTGCTCCAGCTGCATTGTACTGAATCTCTGAATTGTCAGACGAATCTGCTAAATTCACCAAGCGATGAAATGCTTCACCATTTTTAAATTTCAGAAGTTGCTTTTTTGTTTCATCTATAACGTGCAAAAATATAGCTAACAGAAATATTGTTTCTGTTGTGGTACTGCCAAGTTTAGATGATTTCATTTTAGAATAAGTTTGAAGTTTTGGAAATTTGATCACAGTTTATTAACACATTTTGTTTTTTAGACAACTCTTACTGGTAGGTATGGCTGTGTAGAACTTGAATAGTAAGAGTTACAAGTGAAGAACTGTGACTGGAAACATGCTCCCTCACAGAGGCCTGAGAAATTAAATTTTATTATAGACATGTATTTACTATTATATCATTCAAATAATTTTCCATTTTTCTTGAAACGTTGAAATCAAAAGTATTAAAACTTACCATCATCAGCCACTACTGCAAGAGCAGCTGTAACTTCAGATAAGACAGCTTGTTGTGTTCGGGGAGAAACAAGTACTTCGAGCAATCCTTCCACACAACCACTCTGAGCAACACACTGAATGAAATTAATAATTACAAGTGTAAATGCAGTCGATGAATAATAATAATTATAACAAATTATTGTTAAGGACATCAAAAACTAAAAAAACTTGTTTATGTAAAAATATAATATCTTGTATAATATATGTTGTTTAGAAATTGGTGTAAGTTTCTGAATGACATGACCGTGTTCTCTTAGAGATTTTTAAGTTTCAAATCAATACAACTGATTCTCTTTGCCAAAAAAATTCAAGTTACCCTTAGATGTTCTCCAGCTGCTAAATTCCTAATAGCACCGGCCGCGTGTTTCTGTATATCCGGATCTGCAAACTGAGCAACTAGGATGGAAAGCGATGTAGGCAAACCTTCAGCCAGAATAGGCAACTAAAAGAAAAGATTTCACCATTAGTTAGAAAGCCCAATCAAAACAAACACAATAAGGATTAGCAGTACAAGATACTCTTGCGGTTTTTACCTGCCACAGTGCAGCATTTTATATTTGAAAAGTATCGTATAAGAAAGCACAGTCACTGTCACCAGAGGAAACAGTACTGTTCATATTATCACAGTTTGGTCAGGCCACAACGTTTTACTTATCAAGACAATGTTTTCAGGTTTCAGAGACATTTGTTACAATACTTGTAATTGCATGTTTTTAAACACGGGCTGAAGCATATTCATTATGTGAATAACTGGATAATTTTATAAAATATTGTCCAGATACCCACACAATACATAGAAGTATCTTGGAATGGGAAAAAAAACATAGAACAGTTTGCTTGAAGAAGAAATAATTAGTATAACTGAGACTTATATTTTAGTAAAAGCCATTTCACAAACCATCAACACCTTCAAGCCCCTTGAAACGTAAAGTATGAGAACTTACAGAAATATGTGGTAGCATTTTGATTTATTCTCATAAATTATTATTATATTTATCTATCATTATTCTAATATAAAAAAATTAAAGCTTTCATTCAAATCTTGGATACCTTGATATGTTATCAGTGACAGCAAGTCAAGAAACCCACCTAACAACTTGGGGTAGTCTCTACCAGAGGTCACAACAACTGATATAGAGGTCTTTCTATTACTGATAGTAATTATATTTGAACTTTACTGCAGTTCTTAAAATGAATAATCTTAAACAAATTTTTCCCTGCTTACCTCATTGGCTTTGTGAATGGCGAGATTGCGTAAACAGGCCACTGCAACTGCAATGCATTCTGGAGATGATCTTGACAAGATATGATTCAAAGGTAGCAAACTACCAAATCGAACAATAAGTACCTGATTGTCACCTGAAACAAATGTAGACAAATGACCTGATTGTACAATGTTTTTTTTCTCATCCTGGTTGCACTTTAATAGGCATGGTTACAGGACATTAAACATCAGTAGAGTAATGTTTTTAGTCAAATTCTAAATTAATTACTCGTCTAGGTCACCTATTTATTCGGTCTTCTTGAGCATGAACCAAAAACCATGCACATTACATGGTATTAACTACAGCATAAATAAACCACAATTACATAAATCATTTTTAAAGGCTGTACAGATCTGTATAAAAGCTAGTCTCATAAAGCTAACTCAGACAGTTGTTGAACTTTCACTTTATTTAGATATTAATTATATAATATACAAAATTGCATACTGCAAGTCTTTTCAATTTCTCATGAAAAAAGTTAGGATTGAGCAATTTATAAACATATTATAGAACAGTACTTACTATCAGAAGCAAGATTTCTCAAGGCTATGCATGCCTGACATAATACCTAGGAAAAATGAAACAAAAATGTATATACTATGAATATCAACTAGAATTCCTATTTAGAATGACTGTTTTCTCAACACGATATTATTTTGCTTTATTAACTAGCCATTGATATTTCAGAATCCTTTGTTTTACGAATTATATTTACATGTATTTTGAATAATGTAATAACAGACAGTCAAAAGGTAACCAAAAATTACACTTGAAAGCTGAATAAACATCACTCAGAGCACCTGCTAAAGTGGTTGTTTTATAAATGATGCCAGCAGAATTGTCCAGAAACTGTTGTATCATCAAAATGTACTTTGTTTTTTATAATTACCATATCTCCAATTTTCTTACATATTTAGTTATCACATTTTTTTATAGACATTGGTACAACTAATTATAGTAAACCTAAATTTACTGCTCACAAATAAATTTACCCGCTTCTGTATTTTCATTAGCAGCTTTCCTCTTCAGAAGGTGCAGAAGTGTAAAACTAATTTTCTATGCAACTATTATGATCCAGCTGTGCAAGTCTTCAGAAAAAGGGATACGAGAAGCTGCTACATTAGCAGACAGTGATTATTGTTTGAGACATGGGGCTCATTGGCATAAGCATCATAAAGTTATGATTCCGTATATATTTATGATTTCCGTAAATACTTATGATTCTGTAACTCTGTAAAGGTACTTGCACGAATTATAAAGTTACGATTTTTTCTGACAACACATTTTGTTTCTGTAAGTCCTTGATTTACGGAACTGTAACTTTACAACATTTCCGACAACGAGCCCAATAACACTTTGTCAAGAAAACGAAAGTTAAGGCTGGATAAAATTACAATTCTTACCTTTTCATTAGTTGAGGATAACAATCCAATAAGTTGAGTGAGAACATCATAGTAACCAATAGCTACCAGCATTGTTCGGTGTTTGTCATTGACCGCAATGTTACTTATGGCTGCCGCACAATAATATTGCACATCAGGGTCATGTGAGCGAAGACTGTCAACAAATATTGGTATAGCACCAAGGCTGACTAATTCATCACGATTTGATTCTAAAATTATTAAGAAATAAAAATTAGAAACAAAATTCACAATATATGTAGTTCCTAAGCACAAAATAAAATTTTTAGTTAGCCAATAATTATGAAAAGCTGATTTTTTTTTGTTTCACTGGGTCTTTCTAGCTACTAGTATGATAACCCTCTTAAGTAACGAAGCAGATAAATTAAAGTGACAATTAAAACCTTTGATGCAATTTCAAAATCTTTCTCTATGATGGCAATCGCTGGTAGAAGCAAGAAGCTGGCTGTTTTTCTTCTCAACAATAAAGAAAGATGATGAGATGACAACAAAAGCTTTGATTATAACTGGAAAAAGAAATAACAGATCACTTAACAAATACTTACGGAGATGGGTAAGGTTGAGTAGGGCACCCATAGTATTTCGTTGTATGCGGATATCACTGGACTTTGTTAAGTTCAAAAATTGTTTGACAGCACCAGCTTTTATGATTACCTGTTTATTGGCATCTACAAATAAAATTATAATACAATATAAAACAATGGTTTCTTATAGAATTATTCAGGTACTATGTTTATTCTAAAAAATATTGCATTTCAGCATTGAGATCATCAAAAGAACATTTACATGCAGATTTATTACTATAATCATAGGAAGTCTATGCAATGCATTATGGTTTATTTAGGAGAAGATATGGTTGCCTCCAAAAATGCTTCATAACATTTTTTGTGTTAACTATAACTTAATGACAAATCGTGTAATTCTGATAATTCTTTTGGAAATTATTCCTTTAAGATTCAGCTTTTGGTCTGGACCAGCCTAGTTGTCCAATTAATTAAATGTATCAAGGAGGTGCACTAGGCAAACAAAGAATCATTTTCGATCTAATATTTAATTGCAATAATAACTAATTTTAATTTAATACAATTTATACAATACAACCACAAACTGATGCTACTCTGAACTTTTGGATCTTCAAAAAGATGCAGTGCCTCATTATACCACTGGTAGTCTCTGGTGAATGAATAGGAAAACTGGAAATCACCAATGAGCTTCTCTGACAAGAGTATGTCAATAAAATTTACAGCATGCCTTGCATAGTTCACAAACTGCATTTCCATAGTGACTAGCGAAATCTCAGCAATGCACAACAGTAAAATTCCACTTACCCACGGTAGCCAATGTTGTGAGACAACCACAAGCATTGCACTGAACATCAATGTTCTTTGACTTGAGAAGATTAACCAAAGGTTTCACGGCGCCAATTGACATAATCAAATCCTTATTGACATCTTAAAAACAGATAACATTTAATCAAATACTAATGCCACCAATTTATTATCTGAAACATAATTCCATCAATATTTTTAATGCCATTTATTACCTGAAACATACAATTCTATGTGAATACTATTAATGCTAAAAAGTTGTCAAATACAGAATTAATATGATTATAAGACATTACTTAATCAATCAATCGTATTAAAGTTTACATTCATCTTATATTATATATTGTAATCCACATGAGTTCCAGAGCGACTTTTATTAAAATTTTGAAAACTGCAATCAGTAGTACAATATAAAAACAAATCTTGTTGTTACATCATTTTTGTTTTCGTAATAGTTCAACTACCATATCATGAACCTTTAACATTAAATGACTCACTTAAAGATTTGACCTGTGTGTAAATCCAACATCAACTGAAGTTTTGTATGCTACTTGGTGGATTACTATTTGAAATTTTATTTGAATAAATAGACTATTTTCTGTGATCAGCAATAGTTTGTTTTTATTTGGTGACAGTATACATTTATCAGACAAATGTTCCTTTTATTTTTTTGTAATTAATTTTATTGTATTGCTCATGTGCAACATCTTTGAATGATTTCAGCAGCTGTGCAACGCTATGGAAAATTGTATTAATAATACATTAACATATGCTAATTCTCCCCTAAAAAAAGAATTAATATAGTTGAATTTGCATTAATAGTAAGTCTCCAGATATATTGAGATGCATATGCGTTCTCTAATTAGTATAAATTAAAATGAAGAGATAAACATTTAAAAATATTATCTATTTTTTAAAAAAGTTAGCTGAGCTTTAAAATTGTGATGTTGCACAACTTGAATTTTGGTCATGTGACCTGATTAAAGCCACTATTGGGGTAAAATGTAATTTTAAAAATTTATATTTCATAAACAATCACGTGAAGTACTTTAAAGTAAAAGTTTTGCAAAAAAGTTTAATTTTATGTCTATTTTTTCATTTTTATTATGAAAATTAAAAAAGAAAAGTACAGACCAATAAGTTGTAATCAACAGATGACTGGAAAGTATTGACTTTAGCAATACATACACATAAGTTTATGATAAAAAGTATTACTTATTATAACCAAATATCAATATTCATTACACAAGCTTATGTCACATGATTTAGCAAATAAAAAGAGAATATACAATGAGCCAAAGCCTGCATGTCTAATATATCACTAAGTTTCATTTGTCCTCGAGTACTAAATTATTACAAAATACTACACAATCTCCATGTTACAATATAATACAAGTTACCTGTTTAAGATCCAGAATTATGCCATTTAGATATAAAAGATATTAAGAAAAATTTTGCTTATAATAATTGGTACATATGCTACCCCCAACAGTAAAGCAACTCTGTGATTTTGGCCCATAATTTGATGTCCCAAACATAATCTCCGATTATTACCCATTATGGTGCTAAAGATTACAACTGCGCCAACATCATTACATTTCCTGTGATCTCCACAAAATTATACAGATATATATTCAGGATCTAAAGTTAACCCATACACAGATTTTGGGCTTACATAAATTATAATTGGCCCTGAAATATGAATACTGCATTTTACGGATATTGCTGATTTTGAGCATTTACTTGTAATACAAAGCTCACCTGGTCCGTTTAAAGCAAAGTTGCTGAGTGCGAGTGAAGCTGCTTTTTGTACGTCAACATCTCTAGCTTGTAGAAGTACTAACAGAGGTTCCAACTTAACAGCAGTCACGGGAGAGGTTACTAAAAATGTAGAGCGTTACTATGGAAACATTAGAATGCTTAATATAATCTACAAATACCCTTTTCATTGTGTACCTGATTTGGGCTATTCTGGCACTAATTTGTAAGGTACCTGCACTTTACAATAAAATTTCTCAATCAGTAGTATTGAGATTAAATACAGTTATTTTACAGGTATATGCAAAGTAAATAAATGAGATATAATGATAGCAATTAACAACTATAGCAATGCACCATATAAATCAATAACTGTTCCAGGGCCTTCTTATTAGTTTCCAAGAGTATCCATTTAAATCTGGTAATGTTCATTCAAATCAAAATTTAGATTGTACTATTATAGATGAATTGGTATCAAAAGAAATTGGGAAGTTCTGAAGCAATATTTATTTGGGCTGCCATGCAATTCAGTAGTTCAATATTATGTAAATTAAATTATGTGGAAGCATTGGACCACCATACACCTAAGACATACTTTTTTCACTGAACTCAGCATAGCATAAGGCAGCTGACCGCTGCAACTCAACGTTGTCAGAGTAAGTAAGTATGCACAGCGCCCTTAATCTCTCCTCATTAATACTTGGCTTCTCCTCCATCTCTGCAAAAAAAGATGTCTCAGGTTTAATTGTCATGCAGCGTGTTTACTACCTTAAATGTTGATATTTTAACCCTGGCATAAGTCTATATACTAGCTATATAGCTTATGGGATCACCACATTTGAATGTCTTCACAATATGGAATCATGTAAGAAAACTTGATGTACTAACTACTACAAACTAAAACCAGTAGCATAATTATGTTTAAGGCTTACATCTAATCTCTCCAAATGATTCTCGCACAAATGAGTTGAGAAAGTAGCAATTAAAAATACCATTAATAAGGTGACAGTTAATCTCAATGAGCTCAAATCGGTAAGAAGTATATATTATAGTGATTGCAAAAAATACCGGATTCCAAGTATCGAAGTAAGCTGTACACGGCAGTTCTCTCTCCTTCCATTAATTCCGCTTCAAAAACATCATCGCTTACTGAATTCTTATCACAACATCCACAAGTAACAATTTTTTTACAACAATTCCAAATTCTTCGCAGCAGATCAAGAAGCTCCTCTAAGATGCTGGTCACATTTTTCTTGGTGTTAGCTTTCTTTGACCTTTCCATGACTGTTTGTGTTTTTGGCAAAACTTTCCTGCAGAAAAATGCAATTATTATATTTTGATTCTCACAAACAATAAGCACTTATTCCTGGAATTTCATCAAGAATTGGTATATTACTTTTGCACTTGTTATTTTTATTGTAATATATTACACACGAAAAATGCTCAGCACTCCTGCTACAAGTCATAAATTTTAATTACTCAGTTTTGGTTTAGGTTTTTCTGGTGTACACAAATTAAGAATACAGTTTAGAAAATCCATGTTAACAGTGTGCAAGCAGGCTTAAATTGCCAGACAGTACTAGAATAATTTCCAGCACCATAAATATGGCATGGCATGAAATTGAACTCTAAATTACACATTGTATAAGTCTAGTTTTAATTAAACTGACTCATGCTACTTAAGAATTGTTACTATCAGTACCAATTCTTTTCTGCATAGTGACATCATGAATGCCTGAACCAACTGTTATCTCCACGACAGATCATGTCATTTGAATTTTACCTTCATTATACCTTTGCATAAATTATCTTTTTATTATTTATTAAAGAATTAACAATTATTTCCTGCCAAAATAGCGTAAACAATATATAGACTAGAAATTTGATACACATATGCATCCTATTGTCATTAGAAAAGGGAAATAACAGTTTTTTTTATCATTTCCCAAATAGTACAATGTGGGCCCATACATGGATTGTCAGTGTATTTGAATTGGATTTAAAAAAAAAATTTAAAGCGTAGTTTTAATCAGTTTGCCTACCAGCATTTCAGTCTCGAAAATATGTACCGACCATTGTAGCCTGATTTTTCATGAAATGTCTCAGATGATACAATGGTATATTACGTATAATAGGTGATGAAGATTCTGGAAAGCTTTCAAATAGGATGATAGTTGGCAAAAAACAATCCAATTTTCTTCATAAAACCAAGGACCTGAGACATTTTACAAACTTCCGTTACATAATAGATATATACAAAATCCTAGTAGATGATGATGTAAATGATTGTAGCCTGATGTTTTAAGAAATGACTCAGATGATACAATGATATATCATGTATAATAGGTGATGAAGATCCTGGAAAGCTTTCAAACAATTTTCTTCATAAAACCAATGACATGAGACATTATACAAAGTTCCTTTACATAATAGATATATACAAGCTCCTGGTTTATAAATGATGATTAAATGATTGTGATATGATTAATTATAAATAGAAGAAATACAACTTTCAATAAGACTTTTACTTAAAGTTTCCAATGATGAAAAGATGGCACAAGTCATTATGTAATAATAGAAATAGGCTCTGTTGCACACTTGTATTTTAATCATTTGAACATGTGAAAAAAACAGTTTTCCTACATGATCTATAATAAAGAAGGGTTTCTAAATTTACTGCAATATGTGGTCAACAAATACATGGAGAACACTACTTTTATTCTTTTCTGATATAGCATCAGATAGTATATTCAACATAGTACATAGATCATAAATCAGTGAATTTGTAAAATTATACACCATGCATTGATTTGATGAACCACAGAACCACACAACACAGGTTAGATATTTGTGGTCAGCCCATCAGCACTACTAGACAACACCAGATTGTTTCCCATTGATACTAGGGCTGATCTAATGATATGATCCTTTCTAATGAAAATTTATAGGCCGTTCAGACTACCTTTTTGGAAACGGTTCGAGCTCGATCTGGATCCATAACCAGATCAACTTGAATCCTGTTACGCGTTCACACTACTTTTAACGTAACTGGATTCTACTGTAACCCCATATATGTATGTATGTGTATGTGTGTATGTGTGTATGTATGTATGTATGTATGTATGTATGTATATATATATAATTTCAAGGCGATGCATGCACAATCGTACAACATCATCAATCTGGATTGATCGTTCACACTACAGAGATGGAACCTGTTCCTACTCAAAACCGAATTCAAATCACCTCTCCTAGTGGGAACCGGTTTGAGGTAATCCCTTTGCGTTCACACTATTATTTATAACCGTATTCAGCTCGATCTCGAACCGGTTCCAAAAACGTAGTCTGAACAACCTATAAGTCTTATCCTCAGGAGAAAGAGATTGAGATGACTAATTTATCAAAATTCAATCTTTAATTATATTTTTTAATATTCATGTTAAAATTTTGTTTTTATGTCTACCAAAAACATGCAACCAGCTGCTACTTATAGAAATTACTAATTTATCTACAAACTGTTCAGTCTGTGCTTCCTTTAAGTACAATGAAGTTTAATTCTCAGCAACTCCAGGTGACCAACTACTGAAACTATACTAAGATCAGTACAGGTCCTACTAAAAGATACTTTTTAAATTTATATATTAGCTGTGGTTACGCATGGTCTGCATGGACCACAACAAAGATTGTTTTCCAATTTGTTACTATACAGATTTTATATTCAGATAACATGGCCATCCAGGTAGCAATAATTTAAAAACTCTCAACCGCTCTTTCAAGTGAATCCACTGGCACAATATATAAATAAACTAGACATTCAGGAGAGTGTACCCCCAGCCAAGAATGCTGCCAGTTGGAGAGATTCATGATTGGCCCTAGTGAAGTTTACAGCTGGTGAGAAATATAGATGCCTATAGAAAACATGGATAACAAAAGCAATTATTATAGAATTCTTCTAATTGCTTGCTGTATGATTCAAATACACATTCACAATTCATACTTAGACTGATTCAACTCCATCACTTTGCTGCTCATACTGTGTAATACAAAGAAAATCTGAGCATGACCTGGAGCTGATTAGCTATCTTTTATTACACTTTGTTACATAATAAACTTACTCAAAACCACAGTTGTTATAAATGGATATCACATTGCCTTCTTGAGATATCTGGATAACAGCGAATTTGACCGAATTTGACGCGGGGGGGGGGGGGGGGGGGGGGGGGGAGGGGGGAAAAAAAAAAAACCCCCGCGCGCCGTGGGGGGGGGGGGAGGAAAAAATGTT
>JAOXYB010040495.1:0-13093 GCA_028565635.1 Phoronis ovalis | reverse complement strand
CCGCTATGCATCTGACAGAGTCATTCAAAGGCGCTGAAATACATAGTAAAAATATGATTATTGCGTAGTGTGCCTTTTTAGCCATTTGTTTGTCAAGGTACATCAGCATTTAACATTTTTGGGGCTTACTGAACACCACCTGGTAGGAAGTTTGAAAAAAAACAGGAGGATCCCAATTTCACCCAATCATTCTGGATACATTGTACCAATGATCAGATAACCTATCATTGATAAGTGCTTGTCTCAGAAAATACATCCTTATAACATTTTTATTCAAGCAATTTCTGACTGTATCTCGCATAATTTTCTGTTTATACATCAAATCAAAAGCAGCTTCTAATTGCACACTGTAATACTAGCCAATGAATGTTTTCTTTATTGCTGTGAGATATTTTGACATCACACAGGACTCATATTCCTTAAATGAACATATAATAATTATATTTATTAATATTACTGTTATCTAATTTTTATCTTTGGTATATTCTATGCAATATACACAAAACAATTACTATAAAACTTTAGAAAACAATTACATGTTACAAGTTCACAGAATTATGAAGCACTTTGTTAACTATGTATTACACTGCACTTTATATTAATTTCCTTGTTAAATTTGTGATCAGAGGGGTTTTTCATTGTATTTCTAAAGTTTTATATTTTTATTAACCCTCTAGATGCCACATTTTGCGCTGAAAGCAATTGGATCGTTTTCAAAAAATTAAAATAAAATCATAATCCGTTGCCATGGAAATCATTTTTATTTAATAGAAATTCTTTTATTACTTTAAATTTTTCACAACTTGCCAAAATTAATGATTAAGTTCAAACTAAAATGGTAACTGGTAAACATGCAATTTGTACATCAGTAAAACATTTCACCAATCAACTTCTCTGCAGCATGTAAAGATGAAATAGATATATAAAGTATTAAAGATTATAAAATGAATTTCAAAATTGTTATGGTTTGAAATTTAGAAATTGTATTTAAATAGCATATTAGGTCACTATATACTTTCAGCCAATTTATAAAGGGTGCTTTGCCAAAACTTTGTTTTTTAAGAGGTTTTGGAAATATTTATTTAAAATTTGTATTTAAAAAATACATTCATTATAAATAAATTACCATATTAGGATTTATTTGTGGCAGGTAATAGATTGTTTTGGCTGTGGTTTGTTACGATACCATAGCAAATTACATTACAACGAAAATATGTGACAAAAAAACTCTTCCTTATACGGTGCTCATAAAACTACACTAGCAATATAAAAAAAACTGCTCACGCAGATAAATTGTACCTGTCACCAGAAAAGAAAAAAAAAATCCACAGCTGAACAGACTCAAGAAACCTTATTGTCAGATACAGAAATAAAAGAAATTTACTTATGAAATATTTCCTGCTCAGTTTTGTATGTGTTATGATTAATGTTCCATGAGTGTTACAGATCCTGATAATATGCCTTTTTAAGATGGTATCTCGTCTATACAAGAATTGTGATGGAAACTTTCTGTAATATTGCTATCATACAAGGACGTGAGAAAGTAAATATTTGAATTTGTAATTTTTAAATCTCAGTGGATAGAGACATATAAACAGGATGATGCACTTCATGCAGATTACAGTACTAATTACTGTTTGTTGGATTTATAATATATTGGCTCAAGGTAATATTCTGTTCTACTGTTTTTTATATATTTTAATTTCTCTCTATTAATTGAATATACATGTATGTATACTTATATCTTCATGTTTCTTGCTGCAGGTGCATAAAGGGTGTTTGTCTCATTTTAATGCAAATAATATTAGTTTAAGTTAGCAATATGCTGACCCAGGATGGTGATAGGATTCCAAAATCATGTGACTGCATGTATTAAACATGTTAGTAGGGGTTTATATACTTACCCCTTATAACACATACAAATATGACCAAGAATTCTTTAGGTTTGATGTGTCCATTGATCCAGTTCTCTGCAGTCTGGAGCAGTTACAAGAGTGTAGATATCTTTCATACAAAGACAATATGTTTGTGCACTGAATGGTTTCTTAAGTAGAACAAGTGTAGCTGATTGGTGGTAATACTTGTTGTTCTAGAACATTCAGAATGAATGGACAAAGCATTCTGAAAAATGATTAGGAATTCAAAAATTAAGACATTTTGACAATAATAAAGTATAAGATATAATGCATGTATAGTAAAATTTTAGAATATACTAAAATAACGATATATATGAATTATTTAATAGGTGTATTGATGCTATCTGGGATTTAAATAACTAAGTAGTACGTATATAGATTTCCAGATGCAATTGTTGAATTGTATTTTTGTACCCTAATATTTAAAGTTATAAGTTTAATATTCTGGATGATTTTTGCTGCCATAGCAATTTGCATTTGTAGAGTAATATTTTGTAATGCTGTATTGTTTGTATGATATATATGAAAAGATATCTATTTCTGGAAGTCTCTTTACAGATCGACTTACAGGACTGTATAACGACTTTTAATACTGCCGAATATTATAATCTTACTCATTTAGTGACTGTGTTTTCTATGATGGCGTATATTTCATTATTCTTTGCTAAATTTTTGTAATTGGAAATCACTATTATAATCATAATAAAATGCAAACTCTACTTAAAACAGATGATATCTTTATAAGCTTAATTTGAGAAGCAAAAAGCACCTAACCAATCTGAGGGGTCCATGTCGATAGTTCATTGGTCCGAAGGTTCATTGGTCCGAAAAATACATTATTGGAAATGTCGTGGGGCTCTAATGAACCTGTGATATCTTGATATATCCGGAATACATATTTTAAAAAGGTTCCCCGTGCGCACATTTAACGATTCCCTCGTTTCATGCTACTACAATTTTATTGCTTCTCTTTTTTCCTTTTTATAGAAATAATTAACGCATCACGAATCGTATACGTGTTATAATATTTCTATCTCCTTTTGACGTCCTGCACGGATATACTGAATATCGCATATGTCCTTCTTTTTAGCCATATAATAATAGCAAGACCACAAACAGAATAGTTGATATTAAATGATAATGTACCAGAAAGAGTTCTCACAGCGCATATTGATTTTAATCTTTTTTATTTATTTTCATCTATTACGTGTACGTCCAAGTTCTTTTTCATGCAACACAAATGAGTATCAGGTTTCTAACTCGTTTCATTTGATAACACTGTTTTATTCTTTTGGAATGAGTAATAATGATTTTAAAAAATGATTCTCTGTTGTTTTATCCCGGGGGAAGCACGAGCAATATAAAAGTGGGTACACATGTTCCAACAAATTTTGCGATAAAGGATTTTTCTGTACCACTGGCGCGTAACACTTTTACGATCTGTTTTTGTCTAAAATCACGAAAAGAGATTTTTTTGTACTAGGTTTAACACTTTGTTAGGGTCATCATTTCACTCACGATCTGCCATCATGTCAGTGCTTGACAGCGGCATGGAAGCATCTTGTGTGTGTGTACATGTATGCCGCTACATCAAAAGTAGCAACCGGCATCGTAGACTTGCTCAAGTCCTTCTGTACTATTTTTCTTATTATTTAATTGATTACTTACTATTATATTATATATCTTAGATGTGCATGAATAAAACACCCGAATTACAAAAAAAAAGTTTTTATATATTTTCCTGCTTTCTATATGGACCCGGTGTTTGCCACTCACATACATATAATAGTAAAAAAAAAAATTGCAAGATAATTAAAAACACTGATGTAACAGACACAAAAAAGAGAAATAAACATTAATTTTTTTTTTAATTCCACAAGGACCTGACCAAGTCTACCGACATCAGTAAAACACTAACACTGGTAAAAAAATGGACAAAAATTATTCCCATGTTTATTTATAGCATACCAACTATTTTTAAATTTTGCTACAATACGTAAATATACATATCCATGTGTACTAATAGTACTAACTTTAACTTTATATCCAGCAGACAATTTTAGATGACGCAAAACGAAATTGCGGCTCTGTGGAAACCCTTGCCTTTGTCTTATGCCAGAATATTAATTCCTTGTCCAAGTTATTTGCCCTATATTTATCGTGGTTTGCAATCCGGGGCTTTCAACAAGCTGAGTGTTTAAAAAGGCCGCCGCTTTTACAGCGCGATCTGGCGGATTATTCCATGTGGTTCACATCTATTGCTGATTTTTGCGACAGATTGGAGGATTTTTTTATTATGTTTAGGGTAAGTGAAAAGTTGCAAGGTAGTGTGATCGATGAACTTTCGGACCATTGAACCTTTGGACCAATGAACTTTCAGACTATCGAGCTGACCCCAATCTGAGTATTACCCAGTTGGCAGAAGAGTATAAGGATCCATTAACAGCTTAATTCACTTCCCTTATAACCCATAACTATATTCTAAGTATAAAAATATCATTCTAGAGCTCCTTTTCCAGTTTTACTAAATTTTTGCCTCATTATATTTAGGTGGTGATATCTGCTCCATGAATAATCGGTCAATCAGTGATGCTAAGATTGGAGTGCTTTACAGTCCCGACTATCCCAATAAGTATCCAAGCAGCAAAAACTGCACAGTAACATTGACATCACTGACTCATTTAATGTTTGTGATTTATGACTTCAAGTTGGAGAAGAGGGTTCAAGCAGGAATGTGTGTTGATGGACTATCATTTACTGCAAATGGCGAAACTAGCACTCTTTGTAATAGCTTCCTAGTATTTCCACAACATTACGGAGCTGAAACCAACCATGTTGTCATTACATTCTACTCTGGTAGTAGTGAAACTTACAAGCGCTTCATTCTATTATACAGGACTGTAGGTAAGTAAGCTAATTAGTGATTTATTTTTTTTGTATTTAGTTTTCTAGATCTACATTAAATAATATACAAATTCGAAACAGGGTAATTAAGGATGACGAAGAAATTGCAACTTTTGTAGCAGAAGTTATAAACGATAAATAATAGTTATAATAAAATGTGAGGTAGTGTTTTGTGCATTTTATGTATTTGCATTAATTATACCAATTCAAGATGGTGCAAACAAAAGAAAAAATTAAGAGCATAAAAGATATTAAAATAAATAAGTTGTGTTAAAAAATAAAAATGTCTTCATGTCTTCATGCAGGCACCATGAAGACCACTAAAACCATGTTGATTGTAGTTGATTATGTCAGGCAAAATTTGTTTTAATAATATATCAATTGTTTCCAGAATGCATGCGGCTGTGAAAAACTAACACGATACTCACTCCAGCTCACTCACTCACTCATCCACTGCTCCCATTCATCCACTTCCACTCACTGACTCCTACTCACTCACTCATTCATTCCTGCTCCCACTCACTCACCCACCCATTTACCCACTCACTCACTCATCCACTCACTCATTTACTCACTCACTCATCAGTCACTCACTGACCCACTTACTCAAAATACTGTATTTCTCCGGATTGAGATCTCTTAGCTTTGCTATTCGGGTTATGTAGAGAAAATTATTAGAAAAACTGACTGGCGGCTTATTTGTTGTTATGTGTTATTATCATGACAATTTAAAACATAATTTTAATTGTTTTCTGGCAAATATAGACTGTCTCTTATAGCTCAGCAGCTTGAAATAGCTGAGTTATTTTTGGATTTATGGTTAAAATACTAAACATTGATTACTGGTTGCTGTAGTATCACTGTACATTATCAGTACTCCAATTGTTTTATTTCCCAGTTCATCTTAAGGTTGTTTTTTTAATGCTGAGTTTTTTGTTTTGTTTAATATTTGGTACATATATAGACTCTTGGTCTTGCTTTTTATTGATAGAAAATATTGTTCATTTATTTTATTTTAGAGTCAGATATTTATGAACTTTGTAAAACTCCTGGTGTACCTGTAGCCAGTAATGGGATTTATGGTGCAGTTACAAGTCCCAGGTATCCCAAGGATTATCCAAAGAATACAACATGTAGCTTCACTATTATGCCAGATAGTAGTGTAGTACTTAATATCACAATTTGGTTTATGGACATCAAGCATGGAGACTCTGTGGAAATCCTTAGCAATGGTTTGTTGGTTGGTAAGCTTAATAGCAGCGACAGCTCAGTTTCTTATAGTGTCACTGGAGAAATCATAACAGTCACATTTTCCTCAAATAGTGACGATGTTGTTGGAAAAGGCTTTATACTGATTTATATGCGTAAGTTTATGATTATTAAAGATAAATTCAAGCGATGTGAACTAAAACGTTAAAGTTGCAAGCTGTTTTTACTAAGAATGATGGTAATGAAATAATGAATTACTTTATTATTAATAATTTATTATTTCTTTATTTCATTACCATTTTATAAAAAATCATTACTGTACTTATGGCATGTACTATAGTCAAGTCTCTGCCCAAAAGACAAGTTGGAAGGTAACTACTATAAATATGCACAGTAGCTGTTAGGATAGAAAAATTGATTTAACATTCTTTTTATTATTTTAAAACATAATATGCTAGTGTGCAAAACAGTTATGGAATCATCAAAATATTTTTTTGTGTAAAAGAAAACACCATTTTCATAAATCACAGAAACAACATTTAAAAAAATTGGTGTTATTGTTTATCTTTAAGTAACAAGCACAAAAGATGACTTCATGTAATAATATGCTTGAATTGATGCTATATCTAGGATATTAAGTAAAACTCAGTCCTATAGGTGCAATATATAATTCTTTATTTTTTTGTTTTTCAAGCTATTGATCCAGCCACAACAACAAAGGTCAAGTCACCTGTACAAGAAAAACCATCTACTACAGCAACAAATTATATAACACAGGTAAAGGATATATCAACAAGCATTGTTTCAACTGTGGCTGATGGTTATATAACACAGGCATCTACTACACCATTGAACTTTACAACACAGGCAAAGGATATATCAATAATACATAGATATGTTTCAACTGTAGCTGATGATTTTCTTGATGAAAATAATGGAGCATGGGAAGCAGGTATATAAACACATAATTACATTTTTAATTTTATACACAATTTTTTTACTATACTCATTACTGTAAATAAAATCAATAACAAATATGACATGTTTCAATGAAGAAGCAATTAATGTTTTACTGAGCTAAAGAGTTCATTCTTAAAACAGTGATTATAGAATAATAATAATAATAATAATAAGCAATATTGCTTGGAGAATAATCACTGACATTGCAAGATAATGTCCCAATACATTGTATACATTATAAAAGTGATAGTAACTGGTTATATTTCTGTTCTAGTTGATCTTGGCCCAGTAATAGGTGGTGCTGTTGGAGGCATTGTACTTCTGGTACTTATAGCAGTCTTGCTAATCTTTATCTGGCGATGGTAAGTATGTTTCAAATGAGTACATGTACATACAGAAACAAAAGGATGATGTACATGCAGCAACTACTTTGGTTTTCTAATGACTATAAGGAAGTTTTACAAGATGCTCTGACATCAAAATATTTTTTTTGATTTAAAGTTTTGCAACTTGCAGATAGTGTATCTATTACGGGAAATCTTTAACTGTTTAATTTTACATAATTATATATATAGTAACAATGTAGTTTTTTCATCTTTGGACCTTGACCAAGTACTAATCAAAATGTTAAGCATTACAGTCAAGGTGAATTTTACACAATGTAGTGTGCATTTTTGTACCCTGTAGGCAATCTAAGAGGAAGTCAAAGTCAAGGCAATTTAGCCAAAATTGTGGATTTAACAATTCAGTGATTTCAACGGCAACAGGTAATCAGGAAGATGCAGATAATGTAATACATGGCAGTACTGTGCAGAGTTTGTATGAAACTACCTTTTCCAATGCCAGCAAATATAATAACATAGTCAATCAGTACACAGAGCTGCAAACAGCAAGGGTAGAAAAACAGAATACACAGGGAAACCATAATTCTGAATATCAGGACACAGAACTGCATACAACAAGCAAGGAAACCCAGAATGCATCAGGAAAGCCTGAAAATCAGAACCCAGAACTGTACACAGCAATTGTAGAAAACCAGAATGCATCAGAAAATTGTGATTATGAAAATCTGCAGGCAGATCTATACACAAGTCATAGTGTAGAAAAACAGAATGCATCGGTAAACCATGGTTATAGAAATCAACGGCTGAGAAATCAGTCATCATCAGAAAGCCATCTTGTGGATCATTTTTGGGCATACCATGTATGATCATATAATATTTTCTAAAAATGGAAAATGTTACTTTAATTTCAAATAATTGGACACAAGACTATTAATAAATCTAAGTTGTGTTTGTGCAGAATGATAATTTTGTCCCAGAAGTACACAATAATAATTGGCAAAAATTATATAAACTGATTGACTTTGTAACTGAAGTGAATTGAAATTTTACACCAGTTGCCACAGGCATCACTCCATGTCCAATTAAATTGAGTTTAATAAAAACATATTCACTCATCCGTTCACACTCACCCACTCCCACTCCATTGCCCACTCATTTTCCCACTCACTCATTTACTCCCTCACTCACCCACCCGCTCACTCACTCAAAATACTGTATTTCTCTGTATTGAGATGCTTGAGCTTTGCTATTGGTTACGCAGAGAAAATTAAGTACAAATAGTGACCGGCGGCATATTTATTGTTATGTGTTTTTATCATGACACTTTAAAACACAATTTTAATTGTTTTCTGGCAAATATAGACTTCTCTTATAGCTCAGCAGCTTGAAATAGCTGAGTTATTGTTGGATTTATGGTTAAAATACTAAAGATTGCTTACTGGTTGCTGTATTATCATTGTACTTTAATTATCAGTACTCTGATTGTTTTATTTCCCAGTTCATCTTAAAGGGAAAAGCCAACATTTTCGATGTTTTTTTTGAATAAAAATAATTTTTCTAACAATTCATAACCTTCCCACCCCCCCAAACAGTGATTGACAGAGTTTAGAGATTTCGTGCCATATTGGAAATACATTTGTTCTATTGTACAGTCAGAAGTCAGTTGTGTTTTTATTCGGTTCCAGTGCATTTTTAATCATCAAGTTTTTCCATTTGCCTCAAAATATCATGCCGAAAGCTTGTAGTGTGCCGGTGCGACCATTATAATAGACTTTTAGAGGAAATCAAAGTGCCATTTCATCGTTATCCGAGGGATGATCATTTGAGGCGAACATGGCTGATTCGAGTAAGAAATGCTAATCTGCAGGTAAACACATAATTACATTTTAATTTGATACACAATTTTTTACTATGCTCATTACTGTAAATAAAATCAGTAACAAATGTGTGTTTCGATAAAGAAGCATGCAATCAATGTTTTTACTGAGCTAAAGAGTTCATTCTTAAAAAGTGATTATAGAATAATAATAATAAGCAATATTGCTTGGAGAATAATCACTGACACTGCAAGATAATGTCCCAATACATTATAAAAGTGATAGTAACTGCATACAACAAGCAAGGAAACCCAGAATGCATCAGGAAAGCCTGAAAATCAGAACCCAGAACTGTACACAACAATTGTAGAAAACCAGAATGCATCCGGCAGAAAATTGTGATTATGAAAATCTGCAGGCAGAACCATATACACAAGTCATAATGTAGAAAAACAGAATGCATCGGTAAACTATGGTTATGGAAATCAATGGCTGAGAAATCAGTCATCATCAGAAAGCCATCAAAACTATGAGTATCCTTGCCCAGCTTTTGGGACGAACCATGCTAGGAATAATGAAATTCAATATGATTATATTGATGTTCACAACAAATGATGGTTGCAGTTAACTTTTAGTAAGAACTTTTAGTAAAATGAGGAACAATTTAAATAAGATCAACAATATAACTTATATCTGTATGAAAATCTTGTGGATCATTTTTGGGCATACCATGTATGATCATATAATATTTTCTAAAAATGAAAAACATTACTTTATTTTCAAATAATTGGACGCATGACTATTAATAAATCTAAGTTGTGTTTGTGAAAAAATGTGTTTGTCCCAGAAGTATACAATAATAATTTGCAAAAATTATATTAACTGATTGCTTTTGTAATTGAAGTGAATCGAAATTTTATACAAGTTGCCAGCAGGCTTCACTCCATGTCCGATTAAATTGAGTTTAATAAACAAATAGTACAAATGCTAGTATATATTTTTAGTAAAAGCATGGTGTGTTAATTTAAACTATGTAACCATCATCTTGAATATATGTTGCCACTAAAAATTAGTACTACTTAAAAAAGATTAAAACAAGCATTATGATTCATATAGTTCGTTTTTTCTTAAATAAAATGTATGCGACAAAAACATAGTTTTTTCTGATATACTTTGTAAGCATCTACAATTTTGTGCTACTATACATTCTCTTTACACAAATACCGTTTAAAATGCATTTAAGTTATATTGATAATAATGCCACAAACTGATGATCCTAAAAATATATTTCCTTTCATTGAAAAAACTGATTGTAGAAGAATATACTAAAACATTTCTTAAGAAACAGTTTTAAAAATTTATCTAGTGTTAAAATGTGTATTCCAACAAATAGCACAAATTCCCTAAATCTATAGCTACTATAGATTATTTTTGCAGAGCATTTCGTTTCTGGATTGTTCAAGATGGTGGAGCAATCACAGCAAGCTTCTGTGCTAATGAAGTTAGCTCTGCAATTAAATATCCAAGGTTTTTTTTGTTATTGCTATTGGTAAATAAATCGAGTCCTTGTGTAAAAAATTGTCGAATATACATTTAAACATGCAGTGATCAAGGCAGATGCTGCTTTAGATTTTTGATGCATATACTTTCAATATGATTAACATAATCTCAGGAATCAAGCAACTTACAAACTGATATTTGTTATCTAAAATGGATAAATTAGGTTCCACTGCAATTCCAATGTCATATAATTTTCATTATTAGCATATTTTACTTTAAATTAATTGGTTGTTTTTTATCCCTGAACTCACTTCTAAAATACCTTGATATACGATCAATCCCATGTTTAATTTTTAATATTTCTCAAATTATAGCTATTATATATCAGAAGAAAACTTGAGTATTTTCAAAGCTCGTTTGCAGTGTGTGTATGTCCATTGATCCTATATGAGTGCTCCTCATACAAGTCTAGAAAATTTAAATACTCACCTGTCATCTGTTTATGTTTTAATTACATATAATTGCAACATGCCTTGTCTTTTTCCATTGTTTAGGTAGAATTAGCAACTAATTAAATACCCACTCTCTAATAGACACTTCCTGAACTATCTACTCTAGAAGCTTGAGGCACCTATCAATTAGGATATTGCACATTTATTGCTTTTTCAGCATAGCATGAAGCTGGTATAAAAGTGTAGTATACAATTATAAACAATTAATTTGCATGCAGTTGTGGAGCCAACTGTTATGAAGCCAAAGGTGTCCAGCTTTTTGTGAATGAATCGCTTATATAAGTCCATGGAGAACTTATTCTGCAAAGTACACTGTTTTTATTTTGTTACTAAAATAAATCTGAAAATAATGGGTGTTACCCCTTGCATTTTTTAATGTATACAAATAAAGTCTTCCATTTGTAATTAAAACCAGGTTAAAAGTAATTAATTAATTCTACTTTTAAGTACATTAAATTTACCCGCTATTATAAACTAGCCTTTTTTAGTGTAAACAATGAAAATTGCATTCACTAAACAGCGCTATTTTCCCAAAACTGTGTCACTTTGTAGACAATTTGTTCCAGTTGTGTCCATTAGTACATCTTACAGGTATTTGGCAATCCAGCTGATAGTTCCTTAGAGTGTACAATTTTTAAATTTCATTATTTGCCTTGAACATTATGTGCTCACATATTTGTGTACCTAAACGTCTCATAGTGCATGTCCAATAGGATTACAACTAAAACAGGATCAAAGTTATGAGGAACCATCAACATGTAGTCCCGAACAATTTGCATGTATTTCCAGAACAGTGGATTGTATTCCGTTAAACTGGAGATGTGATGTGGTTATCCAGAATGTGCCGATGACTCCGATGAACTAAACTGTCCAAATTGTGACCTGGGTTATTTTCAGTGCCATAAGGGGCAGTGTATCAGAGAGAGGAATACCGTTGTGATGGTAATAAATGTGTAATGTGCAGATGCTAGTGACAAAAAAGTTTGTTGTCACTCGGATCAATTTGAATGTGGAGATTTAATGTGTATTGATAACAAGTTAAGGTGTAACAGAAGAATGGACTGTGAAGATGATGTTGACGAATCCATACAGGAATATGGTGTGGAGCCCATAAATTCTATAGTGATAACAAGTATTGGAAATACAGGTCAGAACACTGCAGGAATAGTAATGGCTGCGGTCTGCACTGTAGTTTTAGTAATTATATTAGTTTTTATTTGTCGACAAAGACATCAGCAAAAAATTACTGTAGTAAGATACTTATGCTGGGTGATCCATTGAACCATATGTATAAACCAAGCACCCCACCACACACTTTGTCCACTTTAAGAGGAAAATCAGCTACGTAACCACAATGTTATCAATGACTTCTGTACCTTCAGGAACAATGGTATAATGACAGAAATCATGTGACAGGTTCATCATCATCATGTTCAAGCATGACTCATTATCCTCGTGAGACATTAAACTCACACCTAGTCCTGTAACAGACAGGTCAGTGTGTACAGTGGACATTTATTCCTCAAATAGTCAGCCAACAGTGGGGCGGATTTATAAATGGTGCAAAAACATTCCACCATTACATACAACTCCATGTAGTACAGATGTCAATGAGGATAGTGAACTGTATCAGGCTCCGCAAGTGTGGACAACCCAATTACGTACTAAAAAGTATTATAGTATCAAACCATATATGACATAGAACCATACCAACCTCCTCCAACACCAAGAACTAATTGTTTCTCAGCGGATGAATAAATTAGCTGTCCACCCTCACCATCAACACATGGTAGCTTTTTCCATGATCTGTGTACACCACAGCCATCACCAGTATAGCAACGTCAGATTGGAAATATCGACCTTATTTTCGACGTCTATCAACCAAGAATCGGCACTTTATGTTATGTTTAATTTCAACCTAAAACCAACGT
>JAOXYB010040484.1:0-13094 GCA_028565635.1 Phoronis ovalis | reverse complement strand
TTAAATAAACGCCAATAATGAGCGCCAATTTCTCTCTCGGTCCACTTGCATCACACATATATCTTAGGAAAACCGATTCATTTATCCCCCAATGACCGCACGGATTTCGAGATATTTGCCAGAAATTGAACCCACTTGGAGATTTCTCCGATCGGAACCTGGAGCTACTTGAACTTGACCTCTCGTACGCGTACTGATACGAGGCCATGTGATGCGACCACTGATTTTCGTTAATTTCACAAGCAACAGCTATCATTCTTGTTCAAAAACACCGTATATATTTTAACTATAATTCAATGGATGTATGTCCAGCGAGACACACTTCTACACCCCGTAATTACTTTTTTTAGGAACTATCCAAGACCAGCACAGCTCAAGCTTACTGAGTAGTGCTACGATAATATAGATAGACGTGCGGAGGAAATCTGCTATATGTAATATAAGTATATGTCTCAATACATAATTCGCTACAAATCATTTGAAATCAGTATAAAAATTTATTTGCATTACTTAGATGTGTTATTGCATGTAAAACTTTGGGCTATTTTGTGACAATGCAATTTATTGACATTTAACAAAGTGACTTAGGGACTGGTCAGAAATTACCACAGGGGGGGGGGTTTGGTGCATTTCAAAAATATGGTGCACAAAAAATGCAACCCCCCTCCAGGGTTAGCCAAAAAAATGACAACCCCCCCCTTTCGTGGTGCACAAAAATTCATGACCCCCCCTTTTGCCTTGCACAAAAATTCGTGACCCCCCCCCCTGTTTGCACCAACCCCCCGCTGTGGTAATTTCTGACCAGTCCCTAATCATCAATCTCTCGACGAGTCTTCCCAGCCTGGAAGCTATGTACAGTTACCTCTCACCAGTACCTTGCCACGAACCATTCCATCAGGCTAAGACCGCTCGGCCGGGTTCGCCGCAATTGGATCAAACAACATGAACAAAAACTTATTAAAATGTGCTATGTTTACCCCTGTATGTGTATAGCTTTAATTGAATGTCAGCCCCGCCACCTGGTGGTTCTATGTGAACCTGTTAGGAATGACAAAAAGGGATAGACAGGGGGAGAGAATAGTTACAGGAGAAAAATTGTGGTCCTTGTTCAAGTTTTGCCAGTTTTGAGTGCTATTTGCACATAATTATGTAAGTAATCACTAAATACTGCAGAGAAGAATTAGGGGTGAAAATATTGCCTTCGTTTTCTTCCGGCATGTTACATCATGGGAACTAAACATTAAATACTTCAAAGAAGTGCATCGACACATGCAAAAGATTAAATAATGCCAGGTAGTTTACCCTGCGTTTTTAAAACGGGTTTAGATTTGTCAGAAATCTTCAGGGTCAAGAATGCTAAAGAGAGTTTTAATTTGTTGTTACATTCCCTTGTATTACAAATCCAGCTGAGACCTCGCAATGTATTATTTTAGGGAGAAGCGCGCCATGAAGTTATTACTCAGTGATACTGAATATAAGGCTACAATTCAAGCCTTCTAGTGAACAGAGACTATAATAATGGGATTGTGGTATGGCATATTCATATTTCATGAACATGTAAACGTAGCGGAAAATACGCAACTCTTAGGAATTGCACGATTCGTGTTATATTATACATCACCTGAAGTGCAATGGAATCAACTTTCGAAACTTCGCTATTCACAAGTATTGCAGTATACATAATAATTATAAATAGTTCGATATAAATATCCCATCCAACAATGCCAAACATTTTCTCCAACGCAGAACTAGTCGGGGACACTATATTATTGATATTATTATAAAGAGTCTAAAGAAGCTGGTTTAGATATCAAGTTTTGTTTGCTTGCATGACTAGGAAATGTGTAATAGAAATTTGACAAGGTTAATTAATGTATACATTAACATTTTAACAATTTACAATAATTTTGACTTTTGGATTTGAAACGTTACGGTATCCAATTGAAGATAACAGTGGGATAAACAGGATATTAACATCAGTTGTTTAAAAGAGTTTTTGAGAAATCGCAGTCGCAGTCTATGTAAACCCTAGGATAACATGGAAAACAGTAGTCTAATTTTGGACTAAACATCGATTATATGCAGCGGTATGGAGTGCCAAATATGACGAAAATACCGGTATACTTTCGGGGATAATTCTTTTTTTTTTATTAAACTGTTATCTATAACGTAATTGTAGGAGTACCATCCTTATCTCAGCATCCTACCTATAATAGGATATTAGGAAGCATAATTATTGCTTAGGATAAATCACAGTTGGCAGATTTATTTAAAACACTACTACTAGAATAAATCATAACGAGATAAGCAGCTATGCAGACTTAGGATGGCGGCGTAAAATGCTCTGACTTATTAAAACTGTGCTATTAAAGTTCCAAAGTTCCTAATGTGAAGTTGGTGTGTACGTAGTTGTTATACTTTGATAAAATCGGAAAGGCGAATAACTAACAATACCGTGTAACCAAAAAAAGATACATAAACGCTGGATCCAGGAACAGATCCAGGAGCAGACCCGTAATTTCTGGACTGGATGAGATGACTCGTGTATCTTCATTTTCCCCAAAGACAAACGTTAAATATTGCTTCAGTCTGATTTTACTGGAAACGGATATCATTGGATTACTTTTTTGCACATTTCGGCGAGGACTAATTTGTTAATCGGATCCATATAAATAAAATTTCTTAATATATATTAATTATATAGTTCATGTGCAGCACTTTAATTTCAAGTAGTTCCACACAAAATTAAAGTAAAATGGATAAAATTCCAAAGATAACTATAACAGGCGTAACAGAAACTGCTTTAGCGGTAGCAAAGAATCAGGCAGCTAACGGATCTGCAACAACAGCGGAGTGTCTGAATACACCACGGATACTAAAACTATTAAAGGAAATGAAATCTTCAAAAGAAGAAATTGTTCGAAATGTATTAATGGACCCTGCGGTTATCAGAGAATTGAGTGTAATAGGCGACCGGCTAAGAATACTGCGAATGATGTTTGAAGACTGTCGGGAAGGAGTCAACAAAACAATACAAGCAAAGACAGAAAGAAGACATTTAAAGGAGACGATAGATTTATGGATTACGTCTGTCTGTATTCTATTAGTTGCACTGGTTATAGGAATGTTTATTGTACATTTTCTGTCATGGGTTCTCTAATTAATTTTGTAACCTTTATTATGATTGAGTAGCTAAAAAAATGAAAATATATATATATATTATTATTTACCAGATTCAATGATAACATTTTGTGTTTCGTGACAGGAAAGAGAACGGTGATAAATACATACGGGAATGTTTGGCAGCGTATCCTTTTTTCAGCTACAAGATATATTTCAAAAATTAAATTAAGTAGAAATGCGACAGGCTTTCATTAGCTTTTCATATAACATGTATCAATATTTACCACGATAGAACAAATTATCGAAAAAAAGTAATATATTTAAAAATAATCTTAGGATGAACCGAGGGTTTTTTGTTTACACAGCGTCTGTTTTGAAAACCTTCTGTTTGATATCCCTTTTTATTAATATCAACCACGCATTGCGATTATTTCTTTAGATGGATATATAAGCCGGCATTGGTTTTCTTCTGTGTGCTATAATTTTGAGTAGCACAGTTTTCTATTTATCATGTATATCCATCTACAATCAGTAAAAGAAACATGGTGCAAATTGTCTGACAAGGAGATTAATTAAATCTGTCACCTTTTATATATATTACCTGCATATCTCGAATTGAAAATTGATTCATTGCAATCTGTTACCAGTACTACCTTACCGGTGAACAATCTGAACATTTTAAAACTATTGTAAATCTATCTGACAATAATTCATTGGTCCTGGTGTGTGCTTCGATTAATTAATAATATTCCGAAAGCGCTTTTTAAATCGGATTGATGTTAGCCCACGTGCTTGCATTTAGAAACTAATTTGATTACATTTCTGAAACAATTCCAGGTGCAGTATCATAGCCCAAGCTACTCCACATAACCTATGTTCTACACATTTCCCTTCAACCCATGATACAACACATTACAATCCAATACAATATAGAATCACTTTTTTACATAACTGATAATATGCCGATTTTCTGCGATCTATTCACTCAGAAACAAACATCATCAAACACACACCTGTTTAAAGATCGCTATATAATCATACACCAAACTCTGTTACGTAGGTACTGTAATGGTTTTCGTTTTTTTGTCAATGAAAAACCTTCGAAGCACAACAATTTGTCCCATACCAGTAATTAATATCAAAACAGTCGAAATTATAGAAAATAGTTGCATTCTGTTGTTCATCATTTCACCAAACTTTCTCCCCATATTTTCGCGCAGACGATATTCTTGCTGGAATCCTACAACTGCTGTCATATGTTCGTGCATATTTTCCATAGCGTATTCAACAAAAGTGTTAGCACGTGGTCGTTTCACTCCTGCTTCTCCTGCCAAACTATCCAGCTGGTCGTGGGTAAGATCGAAATACAGCAGTTTGTTAGAAATCGTTGAAAATGAATTATCAAAACACAGGCTATAAACACCACGTGAAGATTCAAATGGGAAGTGTCCTTTCGTAACTTTATTTTCTTTGTACAATATTTTTCCATTCGGAGATTTGAGATGTACACTTATATCTCTGTTCCCTCCTCTTAAAACATTATAATTTATTCTATAATATTTCATAGAAGTAAAGTTTTCGTAAAAACAATTTATTTCATTACTTGGTAGAATTAACATAAATGGTCGTGCGACTGGCATAATGGCTGCCAAAATGCATATGGTGATCAAGATGAGGATAGCGGACGACATTTCGACTTTAGGCAGGTTAATAGATGCACGATAGTTTTATAATCAAATCCACAATTTTAGTAAATTGAAGCACCACATCAATTCATGTATTAATTTTGGTGCATCAGACAGAATCTCTCAGATTGCGCAACAAACAAGTGTTCAAACGGCGTATATTACCATCAATTTTCAATTCCCAATTGTTTTGAACCTGAGAGTCATATTCTACCAACCGCAGGTCTTCAGATGTAACAATTTCAACGATGGCTTGTTGGCTAAATTGTTGGTAACATCTAGTGTCTAGGAAATTTCTTTAAACAATCACCATCGATGGAGCGAGCTATGATGTCCCCTTTGCTCGAAGTTACAAAACGTACCAATGAAAGGTAAATAATATTTAATATTAGTTGTATGTGACATGTACACGTCGACTAAAGGCTACAACATCTGCACATTTGTTTAATTTTACTTATATGCAAAACAGTACTGCATACTTGTTAATACTGATTAATACTGTCATTATGGTTTTTTGAAATTGCTTATAAATAAAAAGCATGGTAAAGTGTCGTAAAATATATAGATAACTAATTCATTGTGTGAACCAAATAGTTTAACAATATATTAAAAAGTATATAAGAAACAAATACTCATTTTGACAGCCTGCTATAATGTAAATCAATACCCGTATATGTTCAATTACCTATGCATGGTAGAAGTGTGCAGCAGATTAAACATCTGTGGGGCTCTAGAAAGTGATCCATGAACAGTCATTCCTTTCTGAAATCTTTAGGTCCAGTATCACTGTGAACCTTAACGTTCTAGCCCATCATTATGCACACGTTTACGTGACCAGAGTAAATCTAAATCCCGGCCTAAAGTGAACTAGCAATTCTTTAAAAAAATATAATTCCTATAACTGTACGTTTGTAACTTTATAATCATTGATTTTACAATGTAATTGATTGGAACACAGAGAATTTCTTAAAAATTGAGAAGTTATTTTTCATGGGAATGAAACTAGACGTGCATAAATCTAAAACGATTTTTTTAAATTACTGTTATGAATGTTTACATTGATTATATATGTTTCTTTTAATAATGATTAAAACATAATTAAAAATAGGGGTGCAGTTTTGCTATAGGGGTGGAATTGTGATTGTAAAACATAAATAAAAACTGAAAATATGATATTTTGTGTTGTATAATTTTTTTTTCGAACTAATCATTTATGTTAAAATAAATTATTTCTTCGGGAAGATTTCATTGACCTTTAGTGACTGGTACTGCCATCTAATGAAGATTTTATTGGTAGTTATGACCCATAAAGAAAACGACCAATCACTAATCACAACGCTGCACGAACGTTTTGCCGCCATTGTTCTCAAAGTGTCGAGACTAGCTAAATTTCTTTGTGTTGACTTTGACAAATTTTTGATGATATCCGCCGTCAGGAGCAGGTAATTATTCGTTAAGTGATAAAAAATAACTGTTAGAATAATCTGAATACTGTTTGAGAATGTATTTAGCAAATTCTTTGGATTTTTTTGACAGTGAAACCGATGGAAGTTTTGGGCTCAGTCCTCCACATGACGGGAGCGAGTTTCAACTTTTCCCGGAATTAACCGTTACTATGTCAGAAGATTGTGACAGCGACTTAGAAGGTGTTACTGAAACTGAAGGTAAAACTGACGTTAAAAGCCCTGTTATTAAAATCAAAATGGATCCAAATGAGGAACAGGATTTTATCAAATATTTGTCTAATCAGACAAACACTGGAAATACGCCATGTTTGCAAGTCATTCGTGAAAACAATACGACAAAGATAGTTGTTCCAAAAACAACGATTGTGTCGCCTGTTGGTGGTCTGATAAAAAATGCACAAAACACAAAGTTTGTGTCGTATCCCAATGATCCTGCTCTGTCCAAAAATGCCATTGCTGCTCGTGAAAATCGGCAGAGAAAGAAAGTTTACATGGAAGGCTTGGAACAAACTGTCAAAGAGCTTACAACAGAAAATGAAACTTTGAAAAAGCAGAATGAAACAAAAGACAAAGCTGTTGAAGTGTTGATGAATGAAGTGAAATATCTGCGTGGTGTTTTAGCCAATGAGAGCAGTTTGTCATCATTATTACGTAATATTCATAGTACTCAAGGAGTGAAATTTGCATCTAAGCTGCCATTGGTCGAATCAACAAAGGAGAGTGATCAAGAAAAAAACAACAATAAACAACCTATAAAGCGCAGGGCGTGTCAGGGTCCCGAAACAGAAAAAACATCAAAGATCAGCAAGCAAGATCATACTTTATCAGCACTTACAAAAGAAAGTTCAGTTATAACGTCGAGCAAAGGTTCAGTTATTACTTACGGGGAAGAAAATGCAGGAATATGTTTACATGTGTCAAACGGAGCGGTTTCGTTGGAGTTATGTGCATCATGTTGTCAGAAAGCAAAACAATCATTCAGAAAATAGAAGGATGAATATACATGAAGAATAGTTTTGTTATATCTTGAAAATGTGAGGAGTTGTACAAAAGGCTAAGTATTTAGCATTATCAAGGTCTGTGTCAGTTTATAATTAACTTTTAAAGATTCTGTACTCTCTGAACAGTTTGACAGAAAGGCACACTTTGAACTTAAAGCTGTGCAATTAAAACTGAAGGTCAGCCCATGTTGGCAAGTCATTCCCTGCAAGTATGTTCCCAATATCATGATGGAGTTCATTCAACACTTGTTATAACTTAAATTGTAACAGAAATGTCACAGGTAGACAAAATGGGTTCAAAATCTAGGGACTTCAGTGGGAAGGGATTTGGACTTACCCTATTTTGTTTATCGTGATATCTCTGATATAAATATATTTTGTACTCAACTAAACTGAACATGTGTTTTGAGCTAAACAAGTTTTATCTACTTTTCACAGGTGCTGAATTATGTTCAAAGTGAAATGGTTTTCGAAAAACTTTTTGGTGGAGTATACAGTATTTCTTGGTCTGTGTCATTTTGTACACTTTTATAGTTAAATGCACCAAGCGAGAGCACTAGAATCACTAAGGGCTGTTCCGCTTTTAATTGTATGGGAGGGGTGGAAGGCACTTTTTTCAAACCCACCACCCAGAATATGAATTTTATTCTGGTACCCACCACCTAGAATTTAAAATTAAATGGACCCCAACTACCCAGAATTTTTTTTTTAATTTCCCCAGTGCAACCCCCCACCTAAACGAGATCGTTGCGGTGTGGGAATTTCCGTTAATAGATCAACTTAAATTTTATTCTACAAGTTCATTAAAATATGCGATTGCTATAAAACTTGACTAACAATTGACAACGACGAGAGATAATGGTTGCGGTTAATTCTGTATTATTATAAAATATATTGAAAGTCTCACAATGTCAATAGACAGCCCTGCAAGATTCGACCAGACCGTCGAAAACAAAGGAGTATTTCTACCTAATCTATCAATTATATTCATTCAAAACCTTGTCGATTGACGACAACACGTCCAAAAGTCAGTAAGGCATTCCATTTTAACTCGGAGATTATCAATGCACAGTTTATAAATCAACTTCAAATGTTCTCTGCTAAACATTAATAATTGGAGCTTTCTTTTGAAATTTGGGAATGTAATTTCCAAAAAAAAATTGAGACAAAATCACTTGTAATAAGACAATGACCTCATCCACAAATTTATTTTAGTTTCCATTGATGAATACAAACAACCCTTTCTGTCACTGAGATGCCTGATTTCTCGGGAACTATGTCGTTCTTGGTGATTCTTGCCAGTGCTAACTGGAACTACAACTTAACATTTCCTTAAAGTTCACACTTGATGATAAGCTAAGTGTGGATTTCAAAACTCAAATATGGTATAGAATTTGGAAGTGAGATTTTAAATAAAACCTAAATTTCTCAGTTTTTGCTAAAAAAAATTATGTTTATAAGCATTTGTATTAAAAACAATGTCACTGTAACATCTTAAGTTCTGCATACTTGAATGATTCAAGATCAAGTTGAAAATATTCCAGATTCTATTCTGTATTTCTTCTGCAGTAAAACGTTGGAGTAGTTTCCTTAAAATATGTTTTCTTTTTTATTCCAGATGCGGAATGAAATATCTGTATTGATATTGTTTACGAGAAGCGATATCTCACTAAACAATATAATAACAATTGAAAAGATAAATGGTAAGGTATTTTATATGTTAGCCATATTTGTATTAATTCACATAGTTTATTATTAATTCGCATGTACTATTAAGCAGCATTTTGTGATGACTTTGTTTATATTAAAAGATCGAAGATTGTTATTTGAATTTACTTGACTACACTAGAATGTTTTGCGTACAGAAAGCAAGTTCATGTGTATAACTGCTTTAAATAGGATAAATGTTCTAGAAACTGTCACAGTTAATTTGTATAAAAAATTCTTCATGTTTTCGTAGATCATACCAAATAGGAAACCGTTCCGAGAGCTTCACACCTCACTAGGGTAGTGTGGCCACCTGTTTATTCCCAAAAGTTGGAACATTTTGTGTCCAGAAATTTCCAGCCACTTAAGATATCTACAATACAGGTGGATTGATTTTGACAGTTTTTAGATTCGTTTAGTGAAAAGAGTAATAGCATTAAGGTTTATTATTTTTCATGCTTGGTTGACTATACAGTTATGAGACATGGAGCAGACCTTGCCTTCTCTTGCACACACTTTGAAGGCAAGTGTAAGTATAATATGTAGTAAGTATACTGTGAGGCTGTTCAGTAGAACATAGACTAAGTTACAGCAAAAGTTTTCTCTAATTTTGTATACATTTGACGATTTGTGTAATAAGTATTAAAAAGCACATATTATTTCTCCTGGCTTTATGTTGTGCATCATATGGGCGTTACAAGATTTGGCATCAAAACATGGTACAAAAGCCTGATGGAGGGAAGGGTCAAGTGAATACAATTGTAGGCAATATGTTTTGTTTGTGCTGAATATCTTGTAAAGTCTGTCTGTGTTATAGTATTCCATATTGTAAAATATGTGCTTTAAAAAAATCATCAGAATCAATAAACAAGTTTGTATCCTTTGTAGTGTTGTTGATATGTATTATAAAATGTTTTGAATGGAAAATTATATTTCTAAACTTGAACTTTTACTTAGTCTTGAGTGTTTTCCTAATTTACATTGAGATATAAATGCATAAACTAAATAGTAGTCTAGTCATCTATCAAAAGTGCCTTCCTCCCCCCTACACAAGTGAAACAACCCAATTGACATTCAGCTCGCATAAATTAACTAAAATAATTTACTATATATTACTTGTGATAAATTGAGTTTTAAAGCAGGAAACAGTAGGATGCCATTTTGGGCCAGGTATATATATTGATTTAATATATTGATAGTGGGTAATTTTGATAATTTTACTCACATTTTGTCATTTACAACAGTAATATCAATAAATTGATCATTATTAGTACTGAAAATAAAAATATTTAAA
Organism: Phoronis ovalis; assembly: GCA_028565635.1. Taxonomy (NCBI): domain Eukaryota; kingdom Metazoa; phylum Phoronida; family Phoronidae; genus Phoronis; species Phoronis ovalis. The sequence continues at coordinate 2,818 of JAOXYB010040484.1, read as the reverse complement.
ATTGGGATTTTAGGATGATATTAAACTATCAACATTTAAATATGACAGTTACACAGTTGAAAAAGTATAATTTATCATCACTTTAGATAGGCAACTTGAGTAAAAACAAGTAATCACTTTAGGTAAAAAAAAATGTTCAATGATGCAAACTTCATTATTCGGACCCAGTCTAGGCCAGGCATAAACATTTGTTAGTTTGCCAGTAGTCGGTAAGAAGGTAGATTTCTTAAAAATAAAAATGTATGAATATGCAAACATACAAGCTGTATGAAGCATGTATCAACTATTCCTAGGCAGCACAATGACAGCTGTACTTTATTTTCACTGTATGTTTCCTACGAAGGTTACAATTTTTATCACTTATAAAAAAGATGACGGGATATATGGAATAAATTTTCCAGGTTGGGCTTCTATTCAGATCAGTATAGTAGACAATACAGTAGCTATTTCAAACAAGGAATAAATGCCAGTTGCTTGAAACGGATACCAAGATCAATACTTACATTATGTGCACTGCTAAGTGACACTTGTACCTGAAAGAAATACATCAAAATATTTTATCATGATAGTGCATTGAGATTCCATATTTTATCTTCGTTCCTGAGGAGAAATGCGAAATAAAACTGATGTAGGAAAATAGCACCTGACCAGCGAAACTGCAGCAATGGTACCCGTTATGTGCTCTATGAATAGTTTTTATTGAACTGTTTGAGCAGCATAAATGAGATTTGAGGCATTTCAAAATCTGTGCCATTGTTAAATATTCTCCATTACCTAATGTTACAAATAGTCTGCCTGATTGTTATCCGTTTCCTTTCCATGCTAAAGTAATACAATGAATAATATGTATAATAATACAAGGGGCAACAATGGGAACTCTTGACACCCGAATGGGACAACTAGTTATTTTTTCGTAAAATGTGCAATTACTCAAATTATCAAACATTGTTAATACACTCCTAGTTTTTTCAATATCAAGATACATTATTTCAAATGGGAAGCTAACTTTAAACTTTAGTCAAAAACGAGGTAACCTCTGTAGAATGAGACTAAAGATGATCTTATTGTACATGGTGAATGGGCATGCGTAAGTATAATTTTGACAAATAATCCAATGCTACAGGGTAATCAAGTAAAATTTCATCGCAAGGGTGAACTGTTTACATGTGAACGACCATCATACAAATGTAAATAAATGAGAAGAATTTGGTACCCACCTTGATAACTCCTTCATATGTCTCTTAATTCAGTTAATTACATACGAATGTGTGGCCTACTATCTGAACTGACAACAAGGAAAGTTGATGATGAATTGGACCGCATAGGGGGCCCGCAACAGAGTATGTCTATATAGTAATTTCTGACAAATAAAACCGTCATTTTAGCAGAAACTTGCAGAGGTAGCTCAATGAAATCACTCTTATTTTCGCTACTAGGTGTCGCGCTAAAGCTTGATCATGCTGCTGATGGCACGGGAAAACTCAATAATCAGGCGCCCTATTGCCCATTTGATCGCATGTTTGTTAAAAGTTGTTTAGGAAGGACTATGTTGTTGCGAAAATATGCGCAAGTTGCATATGAATTTAATGTGTCCTTATAAGGCTTTCGGTGTCAAGACCTTGAGTCTGGGTAAAAATGCTCGAGACGTTGCGGCATGTGCTTGAGTTATTTCATGCGTAATATTCGTGCGCCACTTTTATGAAGAAAAAAAATAAGTGAAAATCAGCACAGTAACACGTAAAAATTCAAAGAATACTGTTAAACTTGCCTTTGGTAACGAGAAATATGTTTATTTTGTAAACTGAGATACTTCGCATTTTAAACAGAACTACTTTATTTTCGCGGAACACTATGTGGAGTGCGACTGTTTGTAATCGTAGATTTGGGAAAGACTTGGTCGTGTCGTGCGTGTCCTGTGGCAAATTTGGTAAAAATGGTAAGTTTTTAACACTTTCAGTTTATCATTAGCACTGGAGCATCATCAACAAATTTGTCTGCATTGATATATAATTTATGTGTTGAAAATTGATCAAAGTGCATCGAAATTTGACCGTGCAGGGTTGTGAATTATTCTGAATTATTGAATCTTTATGAATGAATCAACCGTTTAACAACTTTAACATGCAATTTTTTATTAATAACAAAGTTGAAATGTAGATATTGTAGAAAGCTACTCATTTCGATATCAAGCTGATTTATTGTCATGACACTGCAAGCATCTGCATTCATTGGATTAGACCCCGATTAGAACGCCTGTTCAAAAAAAATATTTCAAATTAAATGAAACATTTCAGAAATTTTTAATGACGGAATGCAATGTTAAATTTCTATATTATCATTAATTATTAATATGTACCATTAAACATCTAAAAATTCTAGAAGGAAATTTGTCATATTGTCTGAATGTAACTATAATCCATGATTCAAATTCATTAATTAAGTTAATGAATGTGTTGTGTATAAATACTGACTAAATACAGATTGAATCACTATTCCCGGGGGGGAGGGGATCAATATAAAGTGGGTACGCATGTTCCAACAAATTTTTATTTGATAGGGTATATTATTTAGCCATTGGAGTGTAACGCATGTTACTCTCTTTGGGTACCCTTACGAAAATGTTCTATAGAATTCTATAGAGCTTATATAGATCTCTATAGAATTCTATAGAGCTCTATAGAGCTTATATTATAGTTCAGAGAGTAAACATTCAGTTGTACCTATAGCTATATGAAAAACACTTGGGATTTAATAATTTTTTTTAATTAGTGCATTAAGCAATTAATAAATTAATTAGTTTAATTGTTTTTATTAGGAA
>JAOXYB010040462.1:0-13097 GCA_028565635.1 Phoronis ovalis | reverse complement strand
CAGTGAATTTGACGCGGCGGACGCTGCGGTTACAGGGTAAATCCAAAGTACCTCCAGCCTACTGCTGGGGGTACAATAAGTATGTATGTATCAAGAAATGAATATCACAGTTAAATGGTACTCTGCTGGTAAATATCAGATTTCGACCGATTTCAGACAGAAATGTTCGATTGGAAACTGGATTGCTGGATGTGCAGATTTGACAGTTTACATTACCTTTCTCAGTTTTTAATATTATAACAATTATGGACATAATCTAAAAGCTTTTTTGCTACTAAAAAGATTTTACTTGTTAAAATTGATTTATAAACAAAGCAAATAATGTAAGATATACATGCCTGTTTGAGGCAAAAAATTATTTTCTTACTGCTAAACATTTTTTCTAAAATGTCCAAAAAAAGAATGACAGAATCCATGATTGGGATAAAATCTGCATGCACAAATCAACATGTACAAACAACCAGGTTGCGGAATCAATGTACATCCTCTTGAGATCATGTAAAAACTGGTCATCTCTTATAGAGATAATAGCTGGGAAAAACATTGCTGTTGCTAGCTACATAGAGCGAAATAAGTTTATTATTGTATGTATTTCGGTTCAAAATTATAAGCTGAATAAAATTTTCATGTTATAATTCAAAATATGCATAGAGTATGCAAACTAAGTATAGAGCGGTAATATCTCAGTGTTATATATTCAAGAACACACAGAATTGTATAGAAATATGGGTATACTACATCATATCCATTATTGTCAAAAGAATTCACTTTACTCAATGCCACAAAGTACAGTACCTGGTATAGAAGCGGGAGTTCCCGATCTTGAGCCAGCTGACCCTGCTGGAGAAGGAATCGGTCTCATACCACCAGCACCCAGTGGAAAACCTGCTGATGTGGGAGGAGTCTGTGAAGTTGGGGTCTCATAATCTAATTGTTCTTCTAAATTTCCAGTTAATTCCTGAAAAGTTAAATTTCTTAATTTATTTCTCACTGGCAACTAAAGCTAATGTTTTCCACATAAATCTCACTAGACTCCATTACTGTATATTAAATATACATACATTTCTACAAAGGCATGAATAGATACCAGCAATTAGTTACATAATAACACATTTCTAGCTCACCAAAAAGTATCACCAACCCTGAACAACAAATGTCAAATTTCACTGAATTAATAAATTTCTGAATAAAATGAATAATTAAGTTGCAAGTTGTGTCATCTTGCAATATAATGCTAGTTTGTGTGTATACAGCAACATGTGCTTCTCTTTGTAGGTCAACTGCACAAAAGTACACGATAGTAGGGACATCTGGTGACATACTGGAGGTCAGAAGTTCAGATCCTGTTATATCAGGTTGAAAAGACTTTTTTTGAAACATTTCACTACATTTTAATGTTTCCTTTTTTTTCAAAATTAACGAAAAATATTATGGCAGACTGAGTATTTAGTAACTTTCTCATAAGTGAAAAACTACTGAGTACACATTTTTAATTATTTAAATTACAACCTAGAAAATAGTTGGCACAGAGAATAGCCCTGTATAGGCTAATAATTCTTTTGTTCATTTTGAATTTTTTTTGCAGTTGCTATTTTTCTAACTTATTTTTGAAAAACTGTTGCCTCAGAAAGTGATATTTGTATGGCTACTGTCATATAGAAGACAAATTGTTACGTACTCTATATTAAATACATAAATCTTCTTAATTGTGAACTCTAAATTTATAATATACAATCTAGTAACTATTACAAAGTTTAATACATTCAGCTGATACAGCTGAAATTAATTGATGACTTATGATTATTGTGCTCCACTACATATTTTATAAATTTCTATATATCTTACATTTTATTATCCCTTTTATTTATCAGTTAACATAGCACAACACACAAGTCTTGTGAAACTAGTGATAAAATATTCCATATTTAATATGTAAGAAAACATTAAAGAAAGACGGACACTAAAAGGAAGGGGAATGAAGGTCACAAAAATATGAATCAACAAAGTTCTTTAAAAAATGTTAATGGGAGATTTTTTTTCATTGTAGAAGCTTAAAGTACAGCTTAAATTTACTTTTCATTCATAAAATGCCCAAATTGTCATCTCAGAATCACATTACAGTCATTTTAAAAGTACCCCTTCAAGTAATGATTAAGCTCTTTCTATCAGACCTACAGAGCCCAGCACATAATGCTTTATTTATAACAGCTTGCAAGGCCTCATTATCATAAAAGTAGTTCCGGCAAGCTAAAGAGCTTTGAAAGGCACAAAGAATATAGAGAATCAATGTGTTGTCGATGGGCAATTTTTCAACAAATACTGGTTTGAATTTTACCGCTAAATGATGTTTATTAAGACATCTATAGTTTAAAAGCTAATCATTCATTGGGTGATTACACTCAGTTACATGATTAAACTTCCTGAAATCAGTTTTAAGCAAATTTCAGTTTGTAATTTTCAACATTTTATATGAGACTATCACAGACAAAATTTTGTATGCATTCTAAAAATAGAACAAATTAAATCATTTTACAATTATTTATTCTTCCCTGATCAAATTTTTAGAATAGGAATTTAGTGTGTAAGTATATTGTGGTCTGCTAATTTATTGAGGATAGCAACTACTTTCACCAACATACCTACAAGGCAATTGAGGAGCAGTGCAAACATTATGCTGAGATTCATGGCAAGTGCTGGTGTTCAGAACAGAGAATAAAATAGTGTAACCAGAATTAAATATCTAACAAATATACTCAAAACCCATACTGTTTTTTTTTTATACCTCCCATACACGTTTACCGATCCAGATCATGAATTACTTACTGATAAATGTTTAGTCAGTGACACACTTTTCTTCAACTTAAATTATCTTAATATCAAGAAGTCATTTTGCATTGTAGTTCTTTGGGAATAATCTGACATCCTGTGTACATATCCCACCAATGAAATCCCACAGATTAACGAAACACAAACTAAATTGAAGCTTATTTAGTATCAAACACACCACCCAGAAATTTTTCAAGAAATTGCAAGTGATATGAGCATAAAAGCATTAGAAATAATAAAAGCTGCATACCATACTTACTGGCAATTCTAAATTTTCTTGCGGAGGTGGCATTTTATTTGCCTGACTTCTAACTGGATAATTCTGAAATCAACGGGACGAAATCCTTCAGTTGTCAGAAAATGTACTCTCCCAATTCTATTTTAATTTTGTCTACACAGAGATATTATTGAGGAATTTGATTTATTTTGTCTGAGCATATTTTGGGATTACCATATCTACCATACATCTGCGTATCTTTGTTTAACCTTACAGTGATAACTAGGGGTATATGAAATACTACCGAATGATGTTTTGGGGCACAACTTACCTGTGGGCTCATCTGCTGTGTCGGTTGTTGAGGCATGAAGCCTTGTTGTTGATTGGGTTGATTAAACCCTATCTGCTGGTTATACTGGTTGGGCATCTATCAAAAAGAAGCAAATTTATCCATATTAAATAACTACACTGGAAGTGGTCAGTGGACTTGAACAACGATAATAAGCTATAATTTATGTGTTAGAATAGTACATCAAACAATGCTCTTTTTACTGACATCAACTATTGCAGAGTAAATTCTATCGAAATACAGAATCCACAACTTAGATTTTACACTTCCACACGGACACTGGGTACTTGCAAAGTATATCTGAATATCTTAGTATATAAACTGGCACAGAAATGAAACTATCAACCAAAAGCACATCAGTAAATACAGTTTCAGATTCAGTTCAAAACCATGAAGGACATGACAGCTTACCGGCTGATTATAAGCCTGCATTCCCATATTCATTGGTCGCCCCTGGTTCTGTTGAACTGGGAATCTTTGCTGAGAAAATTGTTGTCCAGCATACTGGGTTTGTGGATAGTTTGGCGGTCGTCTTTGTTGACTGGGGTCAAACATTGGGACTCCCTAAAATGGCACGTGCATTAATGACGAATGTCAAAACATGCGAGTTCATGGCGCAAATATCAACATAATGGTATCATCAGGAAACTTTTTATGAAATTAATATAGTGCTTTAACACTCATACTTCAGTATGTACTGCTCATTTTTCAAAAAAGCAGGTGCAGGTAAAATGCAAGCAGCGCTTCTTAATACTTAAATACAAAATTGTACAGAATGAATTGTTACCTCTGACACCGAAATAATATACTACTCTAACAGTGCATTCATAGTCTGGCAACAAGAGCACTCTGATACATGGTGTATGCTACATTGCCGTGGACTGTAATTACAGTCCAGATAATTTTTGATCTACACAATTAGTTTGGTAAAAAAAAAAAAACTTCATGTTGCACACATATAACTGAGTCAGTGTTATTCAACATAGGTGATACACTTTATTTTAGTACAACCATAACCATCATTTTAAACTTTTCTGGATTTAACAATTTAAATTGATCATCTATTTCTCTGATAGAATCTTTCACAAAATACTCCCTCCATTTAATTGGTTGCAAAAAAATCCCAGAAGGAACTCGCATGCCTCAGGAGCTACAGTGAACTAACTGGACATATCATAACTGTCTGAAGTGGGAGTATCACACTCGTAATGCGACACTTGACAACAATGACAACAACTGCAAACTTTATCCTGTACTTCATGTATTCCAACTTCAAGAGTACTGTTAATGGGATTTGTTGGTAGAAGCTGATTACTGATCAGTAGGTACTTAACACAGTAATCTAATAACAATCTACAACTACTAAATAGCAATGAATGAACTATAAAAACTTTTTATTCCCTAATCAGCTGATTTGTACCCACTTGTTACTTCATTCAACTAATGTTTACTCTCAGGGGATTAAATAATCCAGCAGGTCACATCAGGTCAGATTAATCAATTGGGACAACTTTCCACAGATCATTGCATAACAAACACATACTACATACTACTCCAGGACTCATTTACATGTTTATAGGATAATAGTCCTTATAGATACCTGAAGTTACTAGACTTAATTGACCTTGAATAGAAGAGTGAGTATCTGATTTCAATTTTCATTCATAAAATGCTTGACATTATTTTTATTGATAGGATTATGTGTGTAAATGTTAAGTAATTACCATATAAATACCATAGATACAAATGAAGGTTGTACAATGCTACATTCTTAAGGTTCATTAAGTGCAACTAATAGCTCACTTATGCTCTATGTGAAAGTATCCCTTTCTGTTGAATAATTAACAATAGAGGCCATACACAAGTTGACCTATATTAAATGGGGACACAGTGATAAAAGAATTAGGCAGACATGTAATGAAACATAATTACAACAACAAACGATCAAGAATTCCATTGGCTATCAGTTTTATCAGTAAGGTATGTACAACTATTTCTAAAGGTTTTGGCCCCACCCCCTCCCTAGCACATGGCTAATCAACATAATGACTTCAATGTGTAAATAGTCAAATACTATATCATTTACAACTAAAGTACTTTCTTACTACTATGTAAACAAAAAGTAGCCACTAACAAAACAGAAATTACAATCAGCTATGATAACCCAAAATACTGGAGATTAAAAAATAGGTTCACTGTTTAAGCAGAAGTGTCCAACCCCCGCTGTGTCTTTAAATTATGTATCTTGACCAGTTTGCATACCTTTACATATAGTACAAGTCGGGTATCAAATCAGGTTTTGCAACAAACTTTGCACTAAATGAAAATCTCTACATACACTACGCAACATAATCTCAAAATTTCTTTTAATAAAAGTGCTCAAATCCAGTCACCATGTAAATTAGGCTTACTAAGAATTATTTCTAGCTGACAGACATAACATATTTTTATGACACATGTGATCAATTGATAGTTTGATGAGCTCTGAAGAACCAATCAAAGTCAAGTAATTAATAAAATCAGCCATCTGCTATTTGACACAATCATTTGCCTCGAAATTTAAATCTCCTTATTCCATTATTTGCTAAGCTGAAACATGTGGTTCATAGTAAATACAGTTCACAGGATTCTGAAATTCCCTATCCATTTTACTTTTGTCCATGTCAAATCTACAGGTTAACCATAATTCATTAACTATTATATTTTTACCAAACAAGAACTATTTCAAGTTCAAAACAACCCTCGTAAAAAGCTGTAAACATATATTGAAAGCTAATATATTCCTTTGGCAATACTAGAGAAATGAATTCATTACACTATGTGCATAGAATCCTAAAACAAATTCTGAACGGAGCAGAAGAGTGTGGTTTAAAGCAAATACAGAAAACATAGAAAGATTATTTAATGTGCATTACATTATCATTTTGAATATTACAGAGAAAGATACACATACCTGTCCCCTATATGCTTGGCTGTCGGGCATCTGATGTTGTGGGTATCCGCGCTGACCTGCCCAACTCTGAGACGAACCATACTGTGAGGGTGCACCACTCAGGTCAGTCATAGGTTTCTGCATGCCATACTCATTTTGATTATTTTGAAATCTTTGACTGTTTGGTTGTTGTAACAGTTGGTTAAGAGTAGGTGTTGGACCACCTTGTTGTGATATACTTTGCCCGGTAATACCAGGTGGAAACCGGGTCATTCCGGGATTAAAATTCTGTCCCATTCCATTTCCACTTAAACCCATTCGGCCAGGCATCTGGACAGGTTGAGATGTCTGTGGGTAGCCTGGTCTCATATTCTGTTGACTAAACTGTCCGAATTGGTTATTCTGCTGAAAGAAATCATTATTAGCGACTATTCCATGATTATCTCCCATGTAACTTCCTGTGTTACTTTGAGGAAATGCATTGTTCTGAAACCCAGGACCTTGGCCTTGGATAGTCCCAGGATTCATAGTGTCATTCATTTTTACAAAATTAGGATCCATTCTTTGGTTCCCCGGGCTTTGATTAAAGTTATTCATATTAGAATGCATACCATCCATTTGTGGGAATTCTCGAGGAGGCATAGTCTGTTGTCCTCCATCTTGAAAGCTATCCATTGTGTTCATCTTTGCCGACTGATTTGACGATTTTAGACTGCTTGACAAGGAATTATTTGCTGTACTTGCCTCTTGTTGTACATCTGCCATCGTCAAACTTCACATCAGCCAAAAATGTACGTTGTTTCACACCGCCTGTACCTTCAATTTAGTCTGCTCTTTTTGTTCACAATAAACTGAGTGACAAGTTGAGCTGACATAATGAGACGCACACACCCAGAAAGAAAAAAGCTTCAAAACACTCACTAGTTACATCCGTTCCATCTCTGGACAAGTCCAAAGCGGTTCTGAATTATCCGTTTAGATTTTACACACGTTATTTTCTTTCCGACTTGGCTAAAGGTTGTTAAAACTTCGTCTAATGGCAGCGTGGTCTTATCATACACTGAGCTATTATATGGAACACATCAATAGCGGGAACATGAGAGGGTTATTATAGAAAGAATTATTGCGCATAAAAGTTAATTCCATAATTTTTCCTCTGATCTCAATGTATCCCAATTCCCATTCCTTTCAATCCGAAAGTCTGATCAATTAATTTATCAGCGCCAAAATCTTTTTAACATTTGCCCTATAAAGAACAAAGTAAACAGAAGGACTACTTTTATCAACTTGTAGACTTAGCGCAGGAAGCAACATCTAGATTAGTGAGGCGTCTGAGGCATTCTTTTCAACTCTGGCTTTTCAATTAGCAGATATATTTCCCTCCCTTAAAGGGCTTTTGAAATAAATTCAATTTTTTATCAAGAAAGCCAGACTTGTGAAAAAATTATATTTTCTTTAGAGTTTGATTATATTTTACTTAATTTAAACATCATCAAAATCTCGCTAGAAGATACGAAAAATAACGATTAAAATCAATGCTTATCTTATCAGGGTAGAATTTATAACAGCGATCATTCGCTCAAGGGTTGCCGCATGACGTCAGTGCTAGGCCGAGTTAGTTATTATCGAACATGCAATTGTGTTTATTCATTTTTGTCTAATGACCAGCTGGTATAGATAAGATGCAGTATATACTTCCATGCAACAAAATTATAATTATGCGTAAGAGTATAAAGAAAAAGAAATGTTCGAATCTCCCAAAGAGAACATATAACTCTGATTCATTTTGTCTTTAATTCTAAGACTTTATACTAGTTGCTGTTCCAGTTATAAAGCATATTCCCTCTTCACATTCCCTCATGTATCTAGCAATTTTACGAAGTTAGCCACCAGATGTCACTACTATCCAGTAACATTTCACAACATTGAGGTGTTAAAAATGCTCAAATAAAAACAAAAAATGTACAAAACACATAAAATTATTAAAATAAAACTTAAAACAATGTATGTATATAATATACAAAAAATTTGGTATTTTTATAAAACAATTTCCACATTATTTCTAATCACTTGAGCCTACTGAGTAGGTTGAGCACATGCACTTCTGTTATACATTCACTTTAGGATATATAAAACTCTAAGAGGATTGGCAACGTGGCAATTTTCTTAGAGTTTTATATATCCTAGAGTCACTGGAGCAAAATGCCTGGAAAAAGATGTGATAATAATAATAACAATTGAGGGTTAATATCCTCGGAACCTTGGCAATCAAGTTACTATTTAGCACAGGCTCAAATATTGTTATCATTCTCTAAGATTGTAAAATAAAATGTCTCCCTGACAAATAGACTGCCTCCTAAGCTGAAACTTCCACCAACTTGCATAGAAATAGCGAGTAGGATTTAATGGAGCCAAAAACATAATAATATTAATAATACCTGCGTGGTTGCATTCACACATACAGAACATCTATGAGCTTTATACTTTTTACCAATACGTATAGATACGGAATTCAAACATTAGCTACATATTCTAAATATTCATCAAAGAAATAAAGATTTTTTACTATTAATTACACTGGGTATAACAACACATATTTTATCATAATATCTGGCAGTGGCAACTTTCTCACTTTAAACTGTATATTATGCCCAACCGTCCTTCTTATCGCTTGTCGTGAGAGATTCTTCAAACTTAGCGGACTACGTTGCCTTTCCTTTAACCACTCAATTATACGTTCCCACGATGGTAATAAATAAATATGTAAATACTGCGATACATTTTGCAAGTGCTTTAAAATATTAGCGGGCGTACGAAGGTGTGGACTGGGCACCGGATTCTTTTTCCCTAAACCTAATCTTCTCGGCATTTGAATGATCACATCCTGCTTTATGCCATGATCTAGTAATAGCTCAATACAATATTGATACATATTGATGCTATCTGGCGTCGAAAGTATATTTACTGCATTTCCCTCTGCTATACTATAAATTTTAAATATTGGAACTCGCATACAAGAACGCTCATATATTCCATCGGCTCTTGCTCCGTGATTTAACAGTAAGCGTACAGCATCCGGTGAAATCATCCGTATCGCTCTTTCTAATGGAAGCGGATTAGCTGCAGAGAATGGTTCATCATACCACTGCTCTCCCGACATTGACCAGTGATTCGTGTTCACAATGGGAGAAGAAAGTAGTGCTTCCAAAGTCAATAACACGAGAGACAAATCAGTACAAGCTGCAAATTTATGAGGCACTTCCATAAATTGTAAAAATGCAACACTAATGGGTGCAAATCCCAAATGTGCCTTGGCATTAACATTTGCTTTGTATTGTATTAATAATTTTATCATGTGATAGTCTTTATTAAAACAGGCAATGTGCAGAGATGTCCAGTTGTCAACTATGGATGCTGAATTGACACACGATCCAGAATCTAACAATTTTTGCGTAATGTTCAAATGTCCTGCCCTCACACAAGCATGTAACTCAGATTCTGCTGTCGGCTGCTTTGTGAGTTTAATACTGCTATCAGTTAGTAACAGCTTTAATATCCTGCAAAACATATATGAAATTTTAGTTAAATTTATGTATTGTTAAGTTTATTTCTTTTTTGGTCTATAAGCAATGTCTACTACAGCATTTTTTTGTAAACGGCGCAAGAGCTACATGGAGACGGATAATGAACTACAATTAACTGATACAGAAACTTTACGTTGAAGAACTTATGGAAATATATGCAACACAGCCAAATTTCAAACTTTCTGGAAAGAGCAATCAAACAATCAAACACAAAAATTTCATGTGTTTTATCTCCATGTTGATTGTCACCAATTTGTGACAATGCATGTTTTTTTAACCTTACTCTTCGTTTCCAAAATATGAAGCAAAATAAATAGCAGACTCCCCCATTTCTGTCTTCTTGTTGACATCTGCTCCACCTGCTAACAGAGATGAAATCTACAATTCAAGCAGAGCAGAAATAACTAACAACGGTCATTCAACAAAAATCACATACTAACTTTCTGTGATAATTACTGTAAGTAACCAAATTACTGCCTCACAGCACTAAGATCATATGAGAACCGAACCATCACAATAGGGATTATCCCAGCCACAATGTTTAGTATGTGTTATCCATTTTCTACAACCAGTAACCGGTGTGAACACTGCAAGAATTTTTGGTGACCTCTCCAGGAAAGACCGATGAGTCAAGTTTTGGATGAACAAAAGCTATTACTCAGCAGCTGATGCAGAAAATGTGAAATACAGAGGGGAGTGAAATACACAACAGGTAATCTCAGATCCTACTTGATTATCTTAAAATGCATTTGTTGATTTAAAAATCTTATTTTCATAAGTCATACAATACACACACATGCACCATGCATGCACATATGCACGCAAGCAGGGTTTTTCAGTTTTTAACAAATAGGTTTTACCAACACACAAATTAGCAATACGGGTTTTTAGCAAGCAAAAGTTGAGCAAATCATTTTTTGGGCAGGAAAAAATAATTGAGGGATACCATTTTTAGGTCAGGGGGTATGCAACTACTTACCTTTTTGCGATCATTCTGGGCCACTGCTTGATGTAATGGAGGGAGTAAATGCAGTTCTTCAAGCTCTCTTTTCATGAAAATATTATGATGAATGTTCTTGTTGATGACTTGTTGGCCTCGAACACTGGGGACAGACATCATGCTATAAAAATGTAATAGAATTATGTTCTTAGTGGAGACAATAAAAATTATCCAAAATAAAATATGCTGTTCTACCAGTTATAGTTTGTACTAAAAAAGCCCCAAGTAAATAGTATACTAACATTTTAAGAGTCAACTGTGGGGAGGAGTGAAGCCCAGCTTTCTGATAGTACACACAATTTGAAGATCCCATATGATGTTGTAATGTTTTAAAAACTGGCTCTTTGTCTGATTAAAGGATACAAATATCCTGGGAACATAACATCCCTCCCCTTTCTACTGTCCATTTATCCATAGCAAGTCCTCAAATGACAAACTTCATCAAAACTTACACATCATCACAAGAAAAGAAAAGGATTGGATGCCTAACTGACTAAACTCCTGGCTGTGCATGGAACCCTAATCTTCATGCAAATACTGTTATGTATGCCAATCCATAATGTCTATGCGTGATATCTAATTCTCGTGGGATTACTGGATGTGATTCACACATGAAACATCAGTCTATAATTACATTATCACAGTCACTCATAATCATATACATACATATTAATTCATAAATGTTTCATTACAGAATATATACTGCAAAAAAAAAAAGTAAATTACAGTAGAAAAATTATTTCACCTCTCAGTGATCCCGACAAATATTGGTCTAGAAATTCCCTCGATTTTTCGGTGGCAGTGGGAGAGATACAGATCCCAATATCTCTCACTAAGACTAAGACTAAGAGTAAGATTTATTAAGTTATTTCTACTATTCTAGCCCAGGGGGGTACTCAAGGTTTTTTGACTACGGGAATGTCCCGCTGAACCCAATACAAAATTTTAGCTTGTGGTAGCAAACCCATTTCAATTTTTTTGAAATATAAGGGCAGCAATTCAAAATTTTAAAATATTTGAGGATAGCATTGCAAATAAACCAAATTCCAAAATTTATTTATGAAATACAAACCTAAAATTGATCCAAATTATTTGCTGTAAGCAGTGGGTAAAAATCCAAATTTTTGAATATCGTTACGGTAGCAATCCAAAAAGTACAGTAAAAAGTATTCAATCCAAATCAAAAATTTTCAACTCGGCTGCACACCCCCACCAAAAAATAGTGATTGTCATCAACTGTTTGTTAATGTTCGCTGTGACGTTCGTCGTTTTGGAAGCGTATCGTGGTCTAAAATTTGCCATAAGCAGTACTTGTATCAACTATACGTTCACAAGCATAACCAGCAAATACGACAGATAAATTCAGTAGCAAACAAAGAAATCCTACCGAAGTTTACCGTCTGCTAGCGTAGTTTCACACAGGAAATACGGGGACCCGACGCATGCTCCTTTAGCATTTCTCTTGTGTTTCCGGTTGAATTTCGACCACGCTTTAAACATGTCTCAGGCGAATTCTAATGGAATTTTACCATTAATTTACGATTTTCTGAGGGATAAATACAAACATGTGGCAGAGTCGTTTAAAAAGCAAGCAAAAATAGTAAGTTTCCAGGGTCAGTCATTACTTTTTCATTGTAAAATTGATCTAGAAAGAAACTATGCACCTGTTCGATGAAACACGTGGTCTAACTCTAATTCGTTTTAATTGGCACTCGATTTTAATTTGTGTCCTTTTTAAAATGCCGTTTGCGATATATTGTGCTTCTTTTTGATAGCTTTTAGCAACCATTTATGGTTTAACCAACTATTATATATATTATTGTTTACACATATACTTTAATTGTTTAAAATACCTACACAACATATTTTTCATTAACGTGATTCCAGACAAGATTTGCCGATTAACTGTCAGATAGAAGAAGGCATTACCCAGGATATGACCATGTTCTTCTTAGGCTATCTTCTTTCATCTATTTGTCTCCTAAACCAGGAACAGGCCATACACCCACAGTTTGTTACATATTAAACACTGATAGGATCATGTATTCAGACTAGTCCTAGCTTTATGACCCTACTATCTTGCCTACGGCATACTAGGGTCATAGCCCAGACAATGCAACATACAGGAGAAGTTGGTGTCTTTCAAAAACACTCACCGTGTGTCAAAAAATTCAAAGCAGTTTTGTTGC
>JAOXYB010040451.1:0-13098 GCA_028565635.1 Phoronis ovalis | reverse complement strand
TTAGTGGACATATCTGCTGCTTCCCATGGTTTGGTCTTATTCGTCAATATGTAGTGGTTTCAATCAGTAAAAACTCCAAGTGGTCAGGTTGTCAATGCTTTTATTCATTTCATCATAATTCGTTGTAAGCTTGACGAATAGTATGTAGACCACG
Organism: Phoronis ovalis; assembly: GCA_028565635.1. Lineage (NCBI taxonomy): Eukaryota > Metazoa > Phoronida > Phoronidae > Phoronis > Phoronis ovalis. Next base: position 12,944 of record JAOXYB010040451.1, on the reverse strand, counting down.
TCTACCACCACAGATTTCAACTTTTGCACTGACTAAGAAAACTCCCTAAATCCCCACAATTCCCGTTTACCACTAATTTACATATAAGTAGCCAAACATCAAAAACTTAGCGGGAGATTCCGTCCAATACTATAAACGAACAATTGGCCATAACAGTTAAGATTTGAATAGTATATACATTCAGCTGTTTTTGGAGATAAAACTGCACCAAGTAACATTCTTTTTCAGGTCACATATTCAGATATAAAGAGCCAACAACGGATATATGTTGCATTTTACTTTATGTATGCTATATTTTGTTTCAAACATGACTAGGTTTGGAGTGAGATGGAGTCCTTATTAACTGAAGGCGAAGCAAAGCCAGGTTCTTCGAGAGCACAGACATTTCAAATAGGTGAATACATTTTACGCTAAATGTTGCTATAATATATTCTACTTACCCGTGTCACAATGAAATGCATATATTATTTTTAACATTACTATAAGTTAAAAGTATTCAAAACTTCGGATAGACTCCGGTCCAAATTCCACGGCTATAACTGCATAGTAAGTTATTGCTTTTGACAGAAAGCACATAATTTTTACTAATTATATGTGCAAAACAGACAACACGACATGCTAATGTAGCTACTAAGTAGAATTTCACGGTAGAATTTGCTAAATTTAGTCGATCTGTTTGTAGAATAAAACATTTTAGTGATTTGTTTTAGCAATCGAGGGCATAAAATCTTCCATTAGAGAAGTAATTGAACAAAGAAAAAGCCTACCTCCAGATAAGCGTCTTCCTGAACGTTTCATAGATGTACTGATAGAATCGAATTTCTCTGAAGATATCATTGTAGACGACGCTGTCAGTTTCTTTACTGGTGGAATAGATGCTTCTGCCTCTTGTAAGAAAAGCATGTTCTTCTACGAAATTCCACTTGATGTAACTATTTGCTCTGCCATCAAAATATATATCAGACATATGTAAGAAAATAGTTCATTGAGAAATAGTAATTTTAAAAGATAAATATATGGATGTCGTCTTAAAAGATTGATTACTAGTGATGAACTATATAGGTTCTCTTCCTGAGTTGTGTGAATATCGTGGAACAATGTTTTGTGATTATATCATCCGGTTCTTGTGAATAGTAGTTTAACGTTTTGGTTTCAAGTGCTCTAAGGCTGGCAGAAATAATTGATTTTATTTCAAAGACCTAGTACGTTACGCACACACACATATCTATATATATAAATAGATTTGTATATATTACTTAGTACTAACTGAATCTTTTTGCTTGGTTTAGTAATGACCTGGTTGTTTTACTTCCTTGCTGCCAATCAGAAAGTTCAAGAGAAATTATACAGACACATAAAAGATGAACTGGGTGACGGTGAAATAAATGCTCCCGCTATTTCTCAGATGAGGCAAGAACGTACTTCATTACAGAGGCAACAATACTCAAAAAATTTAAAACTTTGGTAATAAATATATTAGCTAGAGGATACTGATCACATGGGTCAGGCAGATAATGTCAGCCACTGAACTAATAATAACGACATGGATCCGGAGTGTGCTGCCATTTTTGTCCCACTAAATTATGCTATCTATGTAATACATCAGTCTGCTTTAAAAAGGAAATTGTAAAAAGGTCGGTAATTTTATGTAGTTACTGTAGGTATTTTCTAATTTGAACGAATTATTATAACTTTAATTATTTCAGATATCTTCGACAGTGTCTTAATGAAGCCTTACGATGTGCAGGTGGTTCAACCGCTACGAGAACGCAAGATTTTGACTCAGTATTGGGAGGTCATTTAATACCTAAAAACACAGCGGTTATTCACGCCCTCGGTGTTGTAATGCAGGATGAGACGATCTGGCATCAGCCAACTAAGTATGCATGTTCGATTTATACACGTCTTCACCAAATGATTGTTTTAATCATCAGAATGTCCAAGTGGACAATTTTTTTGTAACCAAGGTGGTGATGTTTTCTGATTCATTTTTACAGATTTGACCCAGAAAGGTTTGATCCAAAGAACAGGCATCCGTTGCATGCCTTTGAGCCATTTGGTTTCGCCGGCAAGAGAAAATGTCCTGGATATAGATTTTCGTACTTTTCAGTATCCATTTATGTAACAATCTTGCTGAAGAGATTCAAGGTACACTTTTTTGGCATAGTAGGTAAAATAGTCGTATTCTTACAGAGTACTATCTTGTTAAGGGGACGTTGAAGGATATTGAAGTTAAAACGTTAAAAGTGCACCTCCTATGGCAGATACACTTTTCAACTTCAAATCTAGCTCACATTCCAACAGGTATTCATTTATTATGATAAATTTTATGCTTGATGACTGCCTGGTCACTTGTACATTTTTCGGTAAAAAAAATTGTAAACGAAGAAGCTTCAAAAGAGATTTATTTTATTAAGAATGGAACTCAAAAGTTGATGTGATAAGAAACTAGCTACTAACTGATTTCCCATCGAGTAATCCGATCAAATGTGCGTGTCGATTATTAGCTCTCTATTTATCTACCGCATAGTACATTATCAGCTGAAGCAACAATAGGACAACGAAAATCTCAAAATAAGTTTTATGCTAATCAGTAGGGTGGAAATAGTACCACACTTCCTATTGTGTTCCTACATTATATTGCTCACTTCAAACTACAAAAAATTGTGTGCATTATTATATTTTGATGTCCACGCTCACAGGATGTCGTACTATCAAAATGAAGACACAAGGTTGTGTGAACGAACGATCTTTGGACATATGGCATCCTTCATACTCAGTATCGTCTACGCTTTGAACATGTACAGCCGCTTGCTGGCATCTATGAGATTATGATATTAATATACATATATTTTAATCCCCTATTATAGCCCGCTTAATTCCTAAATTTGTCACTGTGCAGTAGAAATCAAGAACATTGCCATTTTGTAAATGGGGCATATATTCAATGCAAAGATTCTGATTCTAGTGGAAAAAAGTAACATTTTGCAGTAATATAGTTATCCGTCAAAAAATGCCTTTCAATCAGTTTTAGAATCTAATTTTGATATGAACAAAAACAATGCCAGATCCTTACCGCTGTTTCGCATGCGCAAAACTAGGTCTAATATGATAAATGACAAACTAACTGACTTTTACGTTTGTTTCAGTTCCACCTTGTGGACGATCATCAAAGTATTACCCCTGTGTACGGACTGATCACACATCCTAATGAAGAAGTTTGGATCACTGTATCAAAGCGGAACTAAAACGACTTGGTCCGGATTGTACTGTTGAAGTGGTATCCCAACTGCTTCGCGAACTAATTGTTCAAGTGTACGTTTGGTTAGAATTTTTACTCCAAGCATTTACTGATCACCTTAGTGTAATGGCATCTGGTGTGACCTGTAGAATCCTATCATGTCATGATATAGTTTATGTCAGTGTCAGCAAAGCTTGTACGTTAACAAGAGTTTATACATTTACAGCAGCTGGTAATATCAAGTGCAGGGTGGCTTGCTTCAAAGATTCAATTTTTACTCTCTTAGGCCTTGCAATAGTTGCAGTAAGTAGAGACTAAACGCAGGTACAGTTGAATTAAAGAAGTTGATTTTAGGCATAGTTTTTGGTTTAAAAATCAGTCTGATCAATGTTTTGATCTTACCGCCTAAACGGGACATAACTAAGGCAAATAATAATAATAGGAATGATCAAAACAATGGTCCAACTATCTATTTATCACCAAGCGCGGGTCACCAAATTTAGTATGTACATTGGTCCCTTCTGTGATTTAAATTACTCAGTACTTAAATGTATCATCATAGAGTACTTAGTCAAATATCAATTTACGTCGGATAAATTCCAGGCTTCACAAATACTGAAATTATGTAACTATTGTTAGTTGCCAAAACTGACCAACTTATATACTGTTTCCAGATCAAGAAAGCGTCATCTAGTGGTGAAATTTGTTTTCTCTCGTTTTACAAATAAAATTTAATAAGTAACATGTTTTGCTAAATCAATCTTCTATACATTTCACTTTATGATAAATTTTAGTTATACTCGATATAATGGCACTGTGTTTATTTTACGACGGAACATATTATTTGACGTATAAATCTGGCTGGACCCTTAATGGTTGAGGTGAACACAATTAAATGTCAGAAAATGAGTATATAAATTAGCTTTATCGATCAAAGAGAAACTGATATTGTACACAAAACAATGAATAAAAATGGGCTGCTAGTAATGTTAGGAAGAATTTAATTTGTATTTTTATATAAGCAGGATAACTTGAGTCTACTCATTTTTCTCAATTTTAGAAACATTCTGTGAATATAATATCTTTAAAATGAGTTTAACAAACATCAATCTGGTAATACATATAACGCATGTATAGGAGTAGTATCTGTCACAAAATCTACTGCTAAATATAAGTGCCGGACAAGATTTTGCAGCTTCCCCAGTGAATAGTGACTAGTTTCTCATTGCCATCTGGTGGGGATTCGAGATACTTCTGCTATAACAAACAAAATATCAAACAAAAACTTTTCGTGATGAGTGTAGTTTGAAAGTTTGCAGTTGACAAAATAGAGTATCAAAACATTATTATAACGACAGCATTATCCGTTTCTTGTGACAAAATATAAATATGTGCCACATTCATTCGTCAGCAGTACTAGTACTAGTTGAAACAAACGCGTATGCGGTTCAATTCTTCCGTGCGTGAAAGAGCAAATACCGTATCGTGACAAATATAGAAACTGTCAGAAATTGTATTTTGTAGTGCATTTCAAAAATATAGGTTGTGGAATTTTGCATAAAACATGAAAGCACTGATACTATTTTTTTATATCGATCTTCAATTACGCGGAATACTGAAATTAGACGCACAAACAACATCAAACTGCAAGGAACATAAGTCTCTACACGCTTCCTTATTTTCATTATAATCACATAACTAGATGAACATTTGCAAATTAAATTTCGGAATTTTATTTGAATTTGTGCATTACTTTTATTTGAAGCTCGAAAAAGATGTAAAATATAAATGTAGAAAAACGTCCCGCGACAGCAACGTTTGACTCGTACGGTCTTCCGTTTATTGCCAATTTATTCCTTCGTTATAACTTTTTATCCTGAACAAAAAATTAACAACATTTTGTGAAATTGTTCTATATATTGTGTTTTATTTTCATCACTCTTATTTTGTCAGATTATGTATTACTATAATTGATTAAGCACGAACACCATCGAAATGCGACTAACGTGAGCTTTGGGAGGAACTTAATTTTTCTCGTAAGTGACTAATTTTTAAGTCAGGTGTTCATTTGTACATTCATGAAAATCGATGCAACGTTATCACGCTTTAATAAACTTGGCTTTGAAAAGTGAAAAGTAAAACCTTTCCGACTGCAAAGTTATACGACGTTAACACGTCTCAGAGCTTTACGAGTTTAAGAACTATTTTTAACCAGTTTTGTGAGTTTTAAAAATAGTCATAGCTTAGCCGTTTTTATGATTTTTTAAAATAAAGTTATGAAACATTTTGCCCTAACATAAGCTGTGCATTGCATTTAAAAATTGATTTGTTTATTTATTGTTGATTTTTCGTTGTTAAAGCGAAAAGGCTGATTTTCTGCCTGGGTCAGATAGTAATGTTAATAAAACATATATTAGTTAGACAGTTCTACTTTGGAAGAGGTACCATGGTTGAGATCTAATCTACCATAACACGGATGCAAAGTATTGTTTAGGCATTGCATTTACAACTGCAGAGCTATCAATACGTGAACGCATTTGCATTATCTAGTATGAAATATAAATGATACAAATGAATGGGCGATATATAGTGTTGCTATTTTTTTCCAAATAGCACAAATATACATTTACGTTTTTGTCTAAAAAGATCATTATATGTCTAATTCGAAAATACAACACTACTAGTGGATGCCTTATACAGACTATACGCCGATTGTCTGTTGCCTGACATTCCTCTAGTATGCTGATAATCGACCCATGGATAGTCGAGACGTCGCATATACAGCGCCTCCCTACTTTATGGCGATGAGGCTTTAAGCATTGGGCAATGAAGAGTTTATTAATTATTTGACACGTTTAAAACTATATATATAATTGTTGATTTTTTTAATTGTTACAATATTAATCATTACAACATCCTTATTCTACGTAGGTTATTTTGTAGAATTAAGAAATGGCTAAGTTTAGTACTAAGATATCGTTTTTCTGTAAAAAAAATGGCGATTACATTTTTTGAAAACGTCTCGATTATCCTTTATGAAGATGTTCTCTTTGAAATGAAAGAAATCTATATATGTTAGTTGACGTTTCAAACATTCTGTTTCACTTCAAGTGAATGTACCAATCAATATGCCCCGAAATTTATGACTTGCTGCTGACACTATGTCAATTAATCATAATTTTTGCGTTACGAAGAACTTACGAAGGACCATTTAGCGTGTAATTAATTCCATGTCAATTATAGGTATATAATGGAGATGCGATATCGCTATAATACACTTTCATTGCAACTGCCGCTTAACTAAAGTATTTTGCAGTTTTCAATAATATTTTACGAGATGTGCGTATTTCACGTGTATCTTGCTGCGTTCAGAATAAAAGCTTGCTATTTTACTCAGATAATATTTTACAAGGAAGATATGCATTATTACCAACTATTGAGCAATGTTTTTTTTCGAATTCTGATACATTGTAACAGGTGACTAGATGTATTTACATTTTCAACACTCGGTCATTAACTTGGAAAATTCTGGCTCATTCCTTATTAATTTATTGCAAACATTCGATATTTTATACATTGATGAAACAAAAAGTAGCTACCTAACTGTGTGAAGTTTAACAAAAAAAATAAATTACCGTATGAACACATTACTTAAGTCACAGTATGCTGCAATATAAACGCTAAAGCAAATAATTAAGCTATACAATCACATTTAAACAGAACTTATTTTAATATTTTGCTATACTGATGCAATCAATTAAGGCTAAGCTAGAGTCTCGCTTCAATAAAATTGTCAATTTCTGATATTTACGCGCAGAATTGGTTAAAAGAAAAAAGTTTATATTGCCTAAATGTTTGGATCGGAACATATTTTGGATTTTTTTTAGTGAGACATTTTTGGAACTGCAAAGCCAAGGTATTATCACGTATGTCTACTCTTTCCTTTGATGATTAACTGACAATTATGATATTTATTATTATTATTTTAATTTTTGTTACATGCTTTGTGGACTGGGTTACATGAATGGAGGTTTATAGTTTAGCGACAGTTTGACCTTTCCCAATGAATACCAGAACAGATTTTTACTGAATTAATTAGTTGAAATTACAAAGTTTAATTTTACAATATTCTATATTTTTGAGTACCTTTACAGATGTTTGTGCTTAAAAAATATTGAAATACTTCAGTTGTAATACATATCATTATTTTATGTTTGAAAAGTGGTGTTTTGCCCATACCGGAAAGTTGGAAATCGCTTCAAACTTTGACACTGTATCGCATATCGTATAATGTTGTATGCCTAATCTCATCGAAATTAACCACAAGTTACCACAACAGATGTTGTAAATTGTTAATACCGTGAATAATCTTTAAATTATTAATCACTTTTTTATGACCTTATGACTTTTATTAGGTGTCTTTTTAAAAACACTAATTAAATGTCATGCTTTTTGCACACAAATATGAAATTAACACTGTAACGTATCCTAAATGTTAAAATTTCAGAAAGAATCGATCAGTTTGTGTTAAATGGAATAGAGATTTTTCACCATGTTTTATATAAAACCGTAACGAAATTGTGCCTTAGCTATTTACCAATATAAAGCAAAATAATATCTTCTTCGCCCATCATAATTTCGTGACCTTTACCCCACATAAATATATGTGTCGTGTGATCTGTGCGTCAGTTAAGAACCTATTTCGATCACGACAAGAAACTCTGAGCAACATGTTAGACGTTACCACATTAATTTTAGTAGTTTCCGTAGCGGCGTTGATCATTGTAGCAATTTATCTATTTCCAGTAAGTATTTTGCATTTTTTATCGATATGTGTAAGTCTACTGAAGGCAGTGATTTATCATTTGTTAATTTTTAGCACGCAGCTGCACAGCATGCCATATGGCACGTTAAAACGTAGTCAATTTGGACTAAAGACAGTTATGTAAATAATATGCAATATATCGTTCTATTCAAAGTATAAGCATGTTAATTCTAATTACTAAGAAAATTATGTCTTCTAGAAACATCCTACCAGAGGTATAACAGTTCCTGGCCCAGAACCTTCAGATAAAAGGTGAGGTTAGAGTTAAGATGGACGTTAAAACTCTGTATTACTTTTGATGCTAAATTTTCTTCGCACAAAACGTACGTTTTCTATAACATTAGCATCTATTTGATACAACTTCTTTCCGGAAACTACAAGGTACGTACCACCTGCGTGAAAATTAACCCAGCTGTCCTCTGAGCTTAAAATTAAAATAATTAGAATAAAACTAAATATTCAATTTACTGTTTCAAAATCATGAGGATATGCCCGGGGGTATTGACAGGAAATTTGGTAAGTGTATGCGGCCCAGGATAAAAAACCCTGACCCTGTGGTAAATAAAGATTACCAAAAACATACCCTGTCGTAAATGAAAATACATGGAAAATAAACCCTGTCGTAAATAACTCTTCCGAACTCTTCCCTGTGTAAAATTCACTTGTAAATTATATACCCTGTGGTAAATAAATATGGAAAAATTTGCCAATCTTAATTTTTCAAACCTGTCGTAAATGCGTTTTTCAAGAAATATACCCAGTGGTAAACGAATATTTTTTGATAATATACCCTGTGGTAAATATCCAACAAGAAAAGTATACCCTGTGGTAAATAAAGCTTTGAAAGACGTGAAAAACATACCCTGTGGTAATTGCGGGAGCTGATAAAAAGGGGGTCTATTGGGCGGCACATATATATAGTGCCTTTGAATGACAGTACCCCCCGGGATTACATGTAATATTAAATTAGGTTAATGATAATTTAATTTTTACAAATGACAGTGACAAGGTACCCAGCTGCATTGTTAATGACCCCAAACCAATCTGAGATGCACTACAAAATACTTTTAAATGTACGCATCAGTTTTCACGGCTATGCTTCTATAATATTAGTTGGATTTACAAGTAAATACGTGACATATACAATTATTTATGTAAACAAAATACATGACATTATTCTTATCTAAAAAGTCCAGTTACGCGCTACCTTTTTTGTATACGCCATTAAACTACATGTATAATCTCAATTGTTCAATTTTCAAACTGTGAAATATACATACATACGATACGCTGAACATACGATATTATGTGTTTTATAAGGATTGTTCCTCATAAATTAATGATTTATGTTAAAATTTAGTCAGGCTGTCTTGGGAAATACTACCGTGTATTTTGTATCGAAAAAGTTGGTAGTTTTTGTGATTGTTCGAGATAAACTTTGAAATAAAAACAAACAAAAAAATCCTACAGAACATTCTATAGAGGATTCTATAGAATTCTATAAAGGATTATATAGAAAGCTCTATAGAGCACTCTATAGAATTCTATGGAATGCTATAGAATTCTACAGCATTCTACAGAATTCTATAGAATTCTACAGAGCAGTTGGATTGTAATTTTTTTGATATGTTTTCTTGATTACAGTGCAAATTGATGATTTTCAGGTAAATAATATTGACTTGATAATGTTGACGCCATTACTGACGTATTATAGACTCCGTGTCCATGGCTACAATATCAACTCTTACAATGTATTATATATATGTTAATTAAATTTTTTAAGAATAATATACATTCTAATTTCAGATGAAATTATTATCAATATGTTCGGTTCTGTTTTGACAAAAATTAACAAGGAAACGAGGAAATTAATTCAAAATTACAGGACAAAATACAGTCGTAACGCTTGATGTCGGGCTACCCTAATACACTGTTGCTGTCTAATTTATAGAAATTGTAATCTGGTTAATTGTAACATAAACATTTAATTAATGATAGAGAAAAAAAATTAATAAAAAATTGTACAAATTATACGTTCCGTCTAATTTATAGAAATGGTAACCTGTCTGACATTGCTACAGCTGGCAGTCTCCATCAGTACCTACACCAACTTCACCGTAAATATGGCGGCATTGTGTCATTTTGGTGGGGAAGACAACTCACTGTTAGCATTGCTTCACCTGCACTTTTCAGAGAACATTCTAAAGCTTTTGACAAACCGAGTAAGTACCATACCAGAAAGGCCGTAGTAATGTACTCCAAGACAAATAGTAGGTTTACACGAGAAATCATAGAATCTATAGAGAAATTATAAATTTTGTAGAGATTATTTATAGTAGCTTTATCATGCTAGATGTAAAAATGTACTTTTTTTTCTTAAAAGATTTTTTCTGCAATTACATTTAGTGTGAAAGGTCGATCGTGTACTCTTTCTGTTTGGGAACTATTTTAAAATGTGCGCTATATTACACATTGCCTACATTTGAGCCACTATATGATGGACATCTGTCTACAACCCAAGTAAAAGTATAGAATCTAAAACTCATTTGGTCATTAACGAACATCTATTTACGTTCTTTCTTTATCTGCACGCTTTTCCACATACAGGTAAATTTGTCAAAGATTAATTTAGGGTTTTGTAATTTACACTAAAACTGTTTTCTCTTTATTAAGAGCATATAATCCAGATTTTTGAGCCTCTTTTCGGTTCCTCGTCTGTCGTGTATACCAATGGTCCCGAGGGCAGGCTAAGGCGTAGCACATACGATCCATGCTTAAGTCATCAATCAGCCTCGAATTTTCTCTCAACATTTCACGAGGTAATCAGTATTTAATCATATTTAACTATGTAAACCTATTTCCTACGAATTCTCGGTATTAGAGCAATCAGAAATATTGCTCTTTAATTATTCGTACAAACTTAAAACGTACCTCGCTAATATTAGTAAAATCTATGGAATACTAGCTAGTAGCACAGTTATATTTAGTCAAAATATCATTTTCTTCTCTATGGCCATGTAAAATCTTTATGATGACAAATTAAAATACCAATAAAATACAGGGTCAATACAGGGTAAGCAAGAATATTTTTACAAAAATAATTATGCTGTTCAATGGATTTCTCTATACGTGAACTACTTGTATGTGCTTATTATTGTAGATTGGAGAAGAGCTTGCAAAAAAATGGTCGTCATTTGCGCCTGATGAGCATATTGCTTTAAGCCGATACATGTATGCTTTAACAATCAACGGTACAATGATTACACTTTTCGGCGACTATTTTAAAGACGTTGACCATTTCGCGCCTTTAGCAGATAACTATAAAATAGTAAGTTAACAGGATTTCAATTCTGTAAAGTTTGGTTTATACACACGATGCGATATTCAGTATGCATTCACTTGGTGGATCCACCGTCGTGGTTATGTGAACCCAACCCAGTCCACTATATGATGGTTTTGTGAATGGAAACACGATAGCACCCGGAGAACTATATCACTGCGCGTGCTGGAAACGTTTAGGTTCACTCAGCGATCATGCAGTGGCTCTACCATGCATGTACATGCAAATGGTTTATTCGGTGGATATAACGTGTTAGATATATGTATAAGGTACAGATTTTTGCTCAGCAGTCTCCTCTCAAATCCTTGCAACGTTGCTACTTAGCTGCCCTTTAAGCAAAACTAAATCTATAAAACTATGGTGATGTTAAGCCTCGGTAGTGGTAGCAATTGTCATCATATGTAATATTTTGGCTATGGTCATATACACTATAGCGAGAAAGACGAAGCGATTTGAAGTTTGATTTCAAGGTGGATTTAATAAGGACATAGGGCGGATGTTTAACATAGGCAGGTGATATATTCAACATTAATGAACTTGAAAAGTGGGAAATATATGTCTATGTGAAACCTTTGCCTTCTTTCGACATCTTTTCCCATTTATTTAGAAGAGATGATTATTCGTCTTTGAATGACCTTTTACCGTACGTTAATAACCAGAAAGAAGAAACGTTAACTGAACCATTTGAAGGTAAATACGTGTGTTCTAGATATTGCGTTATTTCAAAATGATCTTGAAAAGTGGGTCAAACGATAATCCGTAAGTTCGCATCTTGCCTTCGTTACATCCTACGTAAAACTAGCTCAAGTATGCACTTGGACAAAACAATCTTACTATTATTACAGTGATCTACAATTTAGTTAGTTTTCTCCATGAGATTAGTTCATATGGTAAATACTTGGTAAATTTGTTTATACTTTTCATCCACAGCAGACTGTATTCCTAGTTGCATTATGTTCGTGATTTACTTGCCTTCTGATAATCATCCTGACATGTGAGGCTAGCCGCACAGTCCTGGACCCGATCCTGGACTCGCTGCTCTCAATTCATGCAAGAATATAAACAATTTAAACCTGCGAGAAATATGTAATTCCTATCATCCGAGTTTATTTATTATTCTCTGGATACTCTGTTTTATCGAAATTAAACTTCGATATTAATTTACTCCAACCACTAACAGCTAACATTTCGACATTTTTTTTCCATGGTGACAACGAGCATGCATGACTATCGTTCACGCATGTTTTACAAGCCATTATACGCTGTTATAGCGCGACGGGGTTAGGCCTGGAATGCAGACCTAGTTTGCCTACTTTTCCTCAGCATGATACACTCCGCCCAAATTAAAGTTATCTTCTTACTATGTATGTATAAGTGACTGCATAAAGAACACATAGTTCTAATGAACATAATGAAGAATAGTCAATGTAGTGGTTTCAATCAGTAAAAACTCCAAGTGGCCAGGTTGTCAATGCTTTTATTCATTTCATCATAATTCGTTGTAAGCTTGACGAATAGTATGTAGACCACGTCTACCA
>JAOXYB010040440.1:0-13098 GCA_028565635.1 Phoronis ovalis | reverse complement strand
ATGGCACCGGTCTCGCTCCTTAGCTGTGAACGGTCGATCCAGGATGTCATTTTTAAAACGACCCTCATTTAATCGGAAGGGGGAGTTTAACCGGGAATATTCAAAATGATGATTGTCACAATCAACATTCATTTCTATTACGAGAAAGAGTTAATAAGGCGCATAAGGCTAAGCTAGACCATCGTTCATACTGTTTAAAGAAAAATTCATGAAAAATCCGCATTGCATTTTTTTTCACACAATTTTTTCTAAAACTTTAACATCCATGCTATGTTATGGTGATATTTTTAGACTTATGTGTGCAATGCATAAAATTTAATTAATGTTTTATGGCACCTCATAAAAATCACAAGGTACATCCTGCAGCAAAATCCTGGGGATCTAAATTGGAGCTAAATACGTTTTTAAGAAGTAATCGATATTTCCATTATTTGTTATGACCGAATTGTAAATACCGTGAATAATCTTTGAATTATTAATTAATGTTTAAAAAAAGATAATTTTTTTATTTGCTAAAAAAACTAAATTGATTATATAATCAAAATATCCGGTGCAATTTAAAAATGGTCAAAAACAAATTATGGGAATATCGATTACTTGCTAAAAATATAGTTAGCCCGAATTTTGATCTACTGTGTTTTCCCGTAGGATGCAAATAATGATTTTTAAAGGGTGTAATTCAATGCTGATCAAAATTTCATACATTTTATACAATAGTTTGAAAATACTATTATGACATAGCTTGATTGTTAAAGTTTAAGAAAACATCTATTTTGAGTGAGAAAAATGTAGTGCGGATTTTTCACGAACTTTTATTTAAACAGTGACGAGGGTCCAGCTTAGCCTTAATGATTAAGTTGGGCATGTACCTCAATAGTAACATACGTTGTATTGTCTCTCTAGTAAATAGCCTAACTCTTCGTGGAAAGTTTTTCACACATACAGATTAATTAAATTTTGTGTGAACTCTTACAAAAAACAGCTAGGGGGAATTGTCGGGAAATACGAAGAAAAAGAGGTGGAAATAATCCTCCCAATTTTTGATGAAAAATTACATTTTCAAATTGTTATTTATTTACTTTATGCGAAATTATATCTACTAGCAAATATAAATACCCAGAGGCATGAAAAAAGAGAAATGCGTTCAACGCACTACATTGAGCATTAGCATTTTAGATGTTGGTTGCATCTGATGCTAATGCAAAATCACATCTTTGGTTTTCAGGAATGTAATATTGAAAACTGCGTCGAGCAGATACAAAGTGCTTTTCTTCTGCATCAAGATATGATTAGGAAACTGCAAAGTCAAAATGAAAATCTAAGCAAATTAAATAAAAAATTCGCAGAGGAGAATAAAACTCTCCATGCTGAATTGATACGTTTGCGAGAGTCTTCGAAAGGAAGTAGATGCGATTGCCATTGTAGCTCGAAACGTCATGAGAAACAACCGCTAATGAAACAACCCAAAAAACTTGGTGAGTAACGAAATGAAGAGGTCAGATGCATTTGTAAACTGTTATGTTACGTTATCTGCTTTGTGGCATTTCCTTCATAGTCGCTTTTGTTTCGTTTATTCTTTAATTTCTTACTTCGAATAATTAGCCTCATCTTGAAGACTCTACAAGCTTTCTTATCGTGAGCCATCCATGTGGTAGACTGTTGTTGAACTTGAGATGAAAAGACCATTTAAAAGTCAAATATCAAATTAAAAACATATGAAATTATCTTTTGGGTTACCGGCCTAAGTGACCCTGGTGATAATTTAAAAATCTGATAGATAGTTCAAAACTGTAGTCGAAGGTCATTTAAATATTAATTAAAATATGTAGTATACGCGATCAATTTTACACACATGTACGGGGGAAATGTTTAGGTGAGCATTTCTCTACATCGTTGTCAGATTACAGTAAGAAAATGTTTCTTTCTTCCAAATGTCAATAAATTATATTTCCAAAACAATGAAGTGTAACATCCCTGTGGTGAGCCATTATTTATCTTGAGGACTACAGATCATTTCAAAATCATATGTCAACTTTTTAAAATTGCTCAACTTTAAAATTCATGTCACAGAGGTCATGTTGTTGATTACGTTATTTATTGGCCAAAAAAAACGTAATGTTTTGTTATAATTTCAATTAATTTATTGAAAGCTAGTATCTTCAATTTAAAAATGATACTAGTGTAGATACACTTGTGGTATTCATGGTAGATGCTAGACTTGCTCAAGTCCCTATGAACTTAAAAAAAAAAAAAAAAAAAAAAAAAAATTTTCTTTTTTATGTGTACATCAGTGTTTTTAATTATCTCGAAATTTTTTATTTTTTTATTATATATATGTTGAGTGTTAGCGGACGGCAAACACCCAACATATATATGATAGTAAAAAAAAAAAAAATTCGAGATAATTAAAAATACTGATGTAAAAGACATAAAAAAGAGAATTAAACATAATTTTTTTTTTTTATGTTCACAAGGACTTGAGCAAGTCTAGGTAGATGCCAGTAATGATTGAAGTGTGCAGTCTAAAATGCTCAAAATTGACAAAAACGACCAGATGTTGATATAGTTGCACTTGCTTGCTCCCTTTGCTGCTGCGTAATTATGTATATTGTGGAGTTGCACATAGTAATATGCATGTTTTAGTGCATGTATCGTTTAGAATTGTACCCTCTCTATTATGTCCATGTACTTTGTTAAATAACCTGACAATGACAATGGAACAAACGACAATGTCATTTTTTCAACTTTCAGTGACATACTATATCAGAAGAAAGGAGTCTGATGTAACATTTTATAGTGTTGCTCTGAAGTTTCTATCAAAAATACAAGATAAATTGAAACCTTCACAAGTTGAACTCAAGTTTGATTCATGGGACGAACTAAGTACTGATAAACCATTGGTGATATGCTGTGTAAATGCGTCAAGGTTAGGCACTGAGGTGGAACATGCATTAAGTAACATCTCAGGTATACTCTGTGACTATTCCGTTTAGCATATGTATGTAAATATTAAGAAAAAAATATGCGCTAAATCGCGAAATTCCTGCCCGGGAGACGAACAATGTTGACAAAAACCTACCTCTTGAACCGAACACAATCAAAAAATCTACAAGTTGAAATCATCAAAGAAATCTACCCTTTGATCAGAATATAAAAAATACCCTTGTAATAATCCCCTACAATAATGTATCGAACATTTAGACAAAATCTCACTGTTTGTCAAAAAACATGCATTTTAAGCCGAAAGGTAAATCCGAGTTAGCTGGCACAAGATGGCAGACCTTTGACCCGGGCAAAGTCAAATATAGATGTTATAGATGCACCCCTTGAAACAGACGCCATGCATAAAAAATATGCCCCATGACCGCCGGGAATATCCGTCATCACTTTCTTTTGAGTGATCCTCCGGGCTTTTCGTACACTGGAAGGACTCATTTTTGGCTTTTCTACTCACATTTGCCGTTACTTATATTCTATTTTAGGGTCACCTAAAATCATCTTGATAATTCTTCACCACAGGGCACCACATGACTGCAAAATTTACGCATCATCAGAAACAGTTCTTCATACGCTCAAGAAAGATGTTCATCTTATTATCGACGTCGTTTTTTGGCAAACTGACGGTGTATATGACTGCGACGTGAACTCCAAGGCTATGTCAAAGTTTGTAAATTATGTTTCTGCATGTCCATAATTATTTTGGTGGATAACATAATCAATGAACTTTGATTTTTTATGACACAACGCTTGATTGTGGTGAGGCGAAATGCAAACTAAATAGTTGCGTGTAGTGTGAGGCTTGTATAATATTTGTATGTTCACAATTTCTGTCGAAATCGTCATCAAATTAAATGTTCACTTATGTGGCTAGAACCAATGCCTTTTACCTTTAATTTGTATTATATTTGAATGAGCTGATCTAGGATTCTATGGAGAAAGATATTTCTTAAGTTCCTTTTAAATGGTTAAGGGTCAGTTCTTTGTGAGATTTATAATGTGATGCTTTCTTTTTATTTTTGAATAAATGTTTGATTTCGATTATCTATCTAATAGCCGTACTATGTACCAAACACGACTTTGTTGCCAAATGTTGAATAGAGGAAACTGTTTCGAGCAACGTTCACTTATTATATTAAGTAAATGCCACTGGTATGGATACCTTAGGATACAATTGTTTCCCCATCCACCTCAGTAGTAACACGTCATATGATATAGTCATTAGCATAATTCTCCAGGGAAATGTATATCTAGTCACAAATAAAGGCAATCATGACTTGTGCCTATTTCCGATTGTTCGTGCAACCATCAGTATTATACTTATTTGCTAAGCTAACAACATACTACCATGGAGATTTGGCGATAAATTTATAGGAAACTACGTGACTTGAAGCAGTCCCGTCAGATGGGGGGGAGAGGTTTTATAAAAATTCTTCAAGTAACACATTGGCGCATTTATTTCCGGTCACAGGAGCTTGATCAAAACGGTGGCCTTGTTGTCAGCTTAATATCTTTCAAATACGCCTCGGTTTATTTCTATGTACACTGTATTCGCAATGATTAGATTTATAAGTAACGTTTGCCTTGTTGTTGAGGAACACTGTATTCGCAATTACTATTTTTAAGGTTTGAAACGTTTCTACGTGCTTGCGCAATAAAAACAATGCTTGTGTTAGGTACCGATTGCTTGATTGTTTTTATATCCTTTTTATATCCATCTGTCTAATTCACAAAGATCAGACAAACAATATGTATTCTAATTAAGATAAAAAATGTTGTACTATTGATCTCTACATTACATGCTACACTGATTTTTAAAACAATGTTTTAATTCTGATTTATAGTCAATTTAAAGTATGGAGGATATAAAACCCATTAAAAATATTGGTCCTTAAGCGGGCCCCAGACCCCACGCCGATTAAAGGAAGGGAACACCCCTGCTGGGCGCTCCCCCGCATGCCGATTCACGGCGAGCGTGCTGCCTCCAGCAGCCCTGGTCCGAGACACATAATTTACTACAAACGCACCCCCCTTTTGAAAAAGTGTTTGACGGCCTTGACTTCATACAGTAGCTTGGAATAATTCCATCAATTTTTGATTTATTTCACTTTGTGCGATATTACACCGATTTTCAAGTAAAAAATGTTCCAAGGGACGCCTAAGGGGGAGCAAGAAAAAACAAACAAAAATGTTCATTAGTACACTCCATGAACAAAATTCAACAATAGAGACGGGGCTGACTGCTGTAATAGTTACCTGATGCCAAATTGGCAACTAGCTGTACTTCTTGATCTCGAACAAAATTCTTGTGCTATTGATTGAAATTATAATGGCATACATAATTTATCTGTATATTTGTATTTAAATAATAATTAAATAAATATACTTCTGTAAATGTAATGGAATGTAAACTCAGTCCGAGCATTTCCGAATATAAGCATTTATACCCGTTACCGTTTAATCTCTAGTATATTGAAATTGTTAACTTGTATATACATATACAATTTTAATTAAGCGATATGGGAAGTACTGGCGAATGTTTTTACGAAATATTTCATATTTTTTTATCGTCATTATTCAAGTTAAATCCTATGGTGGCACTGAGCTACTGTCGTGTTGTCGATTTTTAGAAAAAAAATCCCAAAAATCGGCAACTCGACAACACAACAATCTTAATATAGAATGTCGTGTTGTCGACAACTCGGCAATTTAGTATGAAATGCAAACAAGTTGACAAGTCGACAACACGGCAATAGCTCAGGGCCACCGTAAAATCCAAAATGGCCACTTGATAAACTTTTTTTGGAATAAATAAGGTCAATGGTCATGCTTACTTTGTTACAAACGAAAAGCCATTCGGAGTTGGATTCTACTAAAAAGGTCCTAAAAAAATCTAATTACACACCTAAAGATACATGCACTGCAATATTTTATGAGTTGCTTTATGTGTTTATGCATATTTTCCGAACGCTTTGGTAAATTCCAGCAATAACATTATTATAGTGATATCTCATTTCACGGGATCTTAAAAAGCAAGCCTAGTTATAGAATACTTTGATAAGGACATCTGTTTTGACAATATAAAACACATCATTGGTTACTCGGAATTTACCAAACGATTCAAGAAACAAATATATTATATCTGTATCTGTATCTGTCCACTACGTTGCAGCAACCAATACTGGCATCGAGGCAACGGACTAACTGATGGTCAATTACCGACGTCAGTAGTCGTTCTTTAACGTCCCTGAGAGATAGACCTCACAGAGACGGGACCGCCATTTTACATAGTCATCCGAGCCATGAGGGAAACACAGTCCCTACTGTTGAGAGCCAGGTAATTTTATTACATTGAAAGGCATGTACAAGGCTCGAACCCGGGACCTTTGACATGCCAGGCGGACGTAATAACCACTGCTCCACCGAGCTCTCTTTATAGATTAGATAGATTCATGCGAGAATCACGACACGTGTTTCAAAAGATAACCATCAGCATAGCTATACGTGAGCGTCAGTATGTCGATCGGTTGTTGTTTCAATTCCAGCTCCGATTCCTAATTCTTCTCGGTATGAATATTCAATCTGTGGATCCCAAACATTTCTGTTGCTTTCTTCGCCGTTTGAAATACTGGTCCGCCATAGACTTTTGTCACATCATTGGGAATTCGTCGACAAACTGTCTACTTTGGTCAGCAGAATGGCAACAGGTATATCTGAAAAACGACATTTTCTCCGATTTGCTTAATTGACAAATTTACTCAAAATATATATGTTGCATGCACGCTGCGAAATTCAATTAGTAAATACAAATAGTTATCCAGCTTTATTTTGATTTTTCAGATGTATCAAGGTTATTTATGCAATCATATTCCTCTCTGGCAACCGCATGTTTGTTCACGGAGTTCATCAAAATAGTTAAAAATTAGGAAAGAAATATCGTGTACATTCATTAGCTCACGTAGATACGGATATCGTGGTGATAACTGCTTATAAAACTAAATTAACAGCATATTACCCGACAGTAAACATTGAGAGAAAATGCGAGATTTGTATGCTTTGTTACTTTCAGTGCATTATAAATTAGCTACTCTCAAGAGTCCTTTATATTTAATGTGTAACTGATAAAATTTCATTCAGATTTGTATTAATTTACTTAATTATAGTCATATAAAAAGCATTAAGCCAAACGGACTCTGTTGGTGCATCATTATTGCTGTATAGTATATGCTATCTTAGAAATTCATTTTGTGAATGTAAAATTGATAAAAATTTGGCCAAGGTATATCTTCTTTATCTATTTTTAAAAATTTAATTAGAATAGCTAAGAACTCATGAAGTCTATCTATACATGTATGTCAAGTTTGTTAAATGAAGTGCGGGTAATACTAATAAAACATATAAAACATATTGCAGTGATTTGCCAAACCTTTAATAACAAGTTATAGTTTAAATGTACTGTTTCATATGGAGTTGTCTCATTTTTTAGCAACTGATTCGTGAAATTCAATTCAAATGAAACCGCTTGCTAGTTTTTTAGAACAATGTGTCCGGTTAATACTATGTATGGCTTCTAGTGTCTTCATATACAGTGTACCCAACAACTGATTCGTGAAAGAACAGTTTCTTTTAGTATATCGCACTCATCTTCAGAGAAACCGACTGCAATATCTCTACTTTTAAGGAGTATCGCTAGGCAACGAGTATATATTTTAAGGTGCGTACATTTTCCTTAAAAAGAAGTCTAATTAGAAGTTTCAAGATGCATCAAATTATGTAAAATATCAAAGTTAACGCTTTCTTCCACTTTTTGTCTATTTACAATCAGTGTTTAGGTTAAACGTTGATCATAGCTAATTCGCCATGTGCGTCATCTGTAGGGTAGGTGAGGCTGTGTCATACAAGTTTTTATAAGAGGGCAACGTATTATACATGTAAACTGTAACCTACTGGTTAGCTAGTACTAGTGAGGAATTCGTAATTCTTAGGTGGAAATGGCATTTTTTTAAATTAGATCAAAACTTAAATATAAAGTCCATACATGTAGATCGTTGATCCACTGGAGGTCATAGGGTCTTTGTTTAAAAACAAGTGACTAAAATTATTTTGATTAAATATATATCATTGTGTTAAAAATTAAATGAAGCCATCATTTCAAGTCTCTATTCCAGCATGAACACGGACATTAGATGGTTAACTTGGGTAGAGAAACAATTTGTCGAAATTGCTGGCGAAGACAGAAAAATAGATTTTGAAGAGTTCAGGAGTGCTATGAACGCCAAAGATGTTAGTTTTAAGTGAGCCTCTCTAAACACCGTTTACAAAGACGGTCGCTATAACACAACTGGAATTTCAGATAAATGATATCATTCTATACTTATGATCAAAGTGTGTATTCCCAAAAGTTTCCAAAGTATCGCAAATATTCGCAAGGTAAAAAAAAACGATACTGAATCGTCTGTCGGTTATCATTAAATATTGCATTCAGTTTTTTAACTTAGTCCAAGCCCTTAGGATTGGCAGTCAACTTTGAGATGTACACTTACATAGGTTTACGTAGCTTATCAAACATGAACCCCGGAACACGCATATCGTCTTTCATAACACTATTTTTACATATTTCATATATTACTAGTACTTTGTTTTCAGTCGTTTTTTGCTGAGAGATGTTTTACTTTATTTGATCGAGATGGCAGTGGAAACATTGACTTAGAGGAGCTCATGCAAGGACTCACGTTGCTCATAAAGGGAGCAGAAGAGGATAAACTGAAATTCCTCTTTGATATTTACGACGTTGACGGTAACTGTAATTTGCCTCTTCTAGATGTTGCCATATTCTAGTGGGACAAACTTTTTAATATTCTTGCTTAAGATTTGTTATATCAGTTTTCATTTCGCTCTTCAGTTTCAGACTATTATTACCACATGAGGATCATATAGAGCAATCACTAGACTCAAGCTAATATTTTAATTTAAAGTTTTAAATCACTTTATTGGATAATAACATCAAATATGCAAAAACAAAATTGCAGTTGTTGCACTCAATGACAGTTCATTTGTAACTGTACCGTTTTAAACTTTGTGAAATCTTATAAACAGACCAGCATAAATATTCGTGATTAAATTTGTTTGCAATTGACTGTGACTACCCACTGATATGATGACTTATTTGTCCTGAAAGTTATGAAATTTAAAATTACAGGTACTAGAAAAAAATAATAATCAATACGAAGGGCGTGTGCTCTCATTTGGTTATTATCGAAAATTTAAAACTTTCATAATTAAAACAAATATATCTAATACCAAAAACTTAGAAATTGCCTGTATTTCCATGGTCCTGCATCAAATTTTTAATAAAGGTTGTTACGATAAGATGAGTCTAAAATACAAGATGAGTCCAAAATACATAAATATATATTACTGTGTTATCATTATTGTAAAAATTGTTAAAAATATATATTTTGATATTGTAGATTTTTAAACTCTATTTTATATTATATTATTATGCTGCTTATATCTTCCAAAGTTAGAATAGTTGAGTATATTTTGCATTAGGATTAAAGACCATGAGTATACCATTGCACAAGGATTTGTTGACACTACATGTGAATGATTGCATGTATTTTTTCTCGTTTTTTTGTGGAACATGATATTTTAATTTATGGTGTTTTTTTAATGTCAACATGTAAAAGCAGTAAAATTACTGAGACCATTACAATTTAACAAAAGAAATTTGAGTTCGGACTGATTCATGGGTAAGTTTGGAATTAAAGCGATTTTCTCGAAATCAGCATGATCAAAACTGCACAAAAAATAAGTAGTGTGTGAGATACATTGTAATGTTCGGGAAATATTGCTTTATTTTATATTTGTGTGACCGTTATATAACGTGGAATTGGACGTGAAATCTGATGGTGTACTTATAACGATATAAACCATGATTTTGATTTTTTTAAAATTATTACTTCATTTTCTGCATTGTGTAGAATCAAATAATAACGCTTCATGTTTTGCTGATAATTAGGAAATGGTTCCATCGATATAGACGAGCTGAAAACCGTGCTTCGGTCTTGCATGGAAGAGAGCTGTTTAAAACTCACGGAAGAGGATCTAGATACGCTTACCATTACACTCTTTGAATCAGCGGATGATGACAATAGTGGTAAAATTACATTTGAAGAACTACAACAGGAACTTAAAAAACATCCGGGTATTTTGGAAAATTTGACTCTGAGGTATAACGAAGATTTTTATACTTTACATTTTCACTGCAACCCTCCCGCTTACATTTTGAAATCACTTTTTAAATAAACCTCTATAATTAAAAAGCTATACATTGAGCCCATTTGTACATTTGTCAATTAACAGCCATTTTTAATTGGTCTCAAACTTTTATTTCAGTGGTGCAAACTGGTTAAAACCGCCAATAACAGAGAAAGGACAATCAAAGCCAAAGCTACCTAGATATTTTAGTTACAACTATATGCAAAATAATATGCGAAAAGTCCTATTTGTCGTGATTTTCTCCTTGATAAATATCGTTTTATTCATTTTTTCTGCTGTGAAGTACCGTTTTGAAAATATATGGATAATCATAGCACGTGGTTCAGGAATGTGTTTAAATTTTGACTGTGCTTTTATTTTGGTCCTGATGTTACGTAACTGTTTAACGTGGTTCCGTGCAACCAAGATTGCTTCCTATCTACCACTGGACCAATATATAGTCTTTCATAAAATGCTTGGAGTAGTGGTGGTCATCTTTTCATTTTTACATAGTGTAGGACATCTAGCAAATTTTGGTAAGTAAAACTGGATTTGCTCAGAATATTTCAAAGGTCGTTGACCTCCCCAGTCAAAATAAATCCATCCGTTAATGTTCCGTACTTTGTTAACTAACGTCTGGGCTTAACCATAGTCAATTTTTGTTATATTCCCTCAATTTAACAAGAGCACAATAATTACGTCATTAATCTTTTGCCAACTGAGATAAGCCAACTGAGTGATTCATCGTCACCTACCAAGTCTATTCTATCATTATGACTCATTCTGAATAGGTATCGCAGGGGAACTTGCTGTTTGCTTTAATAGCCGACTATAGATAAACTTTGGCAGCACAGCATGCATGTGTGTGATCGACCACCCGCTTAGTCCACTGTTATACCTATTATTATAAGTTGCAATATGATTGGTGTCAAGACATTCATGACAATTTATATAGAAATAAAGGGATTGTCGTTCTTCTGCGTTTCGAGATAATAAACTAAAATTGACATTGGTTAAGCCCAGACGTTAGTTGAGAAGGTACAGAACACTAACGGATGGATTTATTCACTGTTGAACTCCCATACATATATGATTCCTTTTTTTACGTTCATCAGTTTTTAAAATAAAGCAATGTTGCAATTGGAACCGACCACCAGCGGTATCTCAGCAGAGTTAAAAAAAGTGCTGAAGCTACTGTAAAAATAACCATTATTGTATAAAGCATTTCGAATTTTGCAGGAGTTCTTGTCATCGGTATAAACGTACCAGTTCAAAATAACGTCACCACCCCAGGCTTTGAATATTGGGAATACTTGTTTACTACAAAACCAGCTATTGGTTGGATAGCTGGTTTCGCTCCATTATCTGGCGTCATTATGGATATTATACTAGTAACCATAGCAATTTGCTCACTGAATTTAGTAAGGCGAAACGGTTACTTTCAGGTAACAAGCTTTTATTTAATAAATGTTAAACTAGCTGACCATTAGATCTGCAAGTATAAGTCTGGAATTTTAAAGTTTCGAATGATTTAACTGCAAAATAGTGAAGTATAGTGAAGTTTAGTGAAGCACTAATTTCATGTTACGCACGACCTTGGCGCACTACCTATTCTAAGTGCTTCCCTTACCTTACATTTCTATATTTTGCCATTATTTTACAAGATTTTGAAGGGGTATACTTTCAACTGCATTTCAAAACGAAAACCATTTAGTCTATTTTTACGTAAAACAAATAGTTTTCACAACAGCTCAGATTGAAAGCAAAGCCTCTAGTACAAGAATAGTAACTACATGTGCGTGTAAAAAGTATTTATAGTAAAATTGTTCACTTGTCTTATTATATTCACACAGTTTTATTCTTGCATGTACGTGTTTGTTTATCCTAGGTATTTTATTGGACGCATATGTTATACATCCCATTTTGGATTTTTCTTGTATTGCATGGACCGATCTTTTGGATATTTTTCGTTATACCTGCTGCTATTTTCATAATTGAGAAGATTCTACGTTCACAGTTTGTTAAATTAGCAAGATTCGGTAGAACATACATAACGGAAGTCAATCTGTTGTCGTCTAAGGTAACAATCATTGGATATTTTATTTGGTGGTCGGTTTTCATCCTTGTTTTGAAACAACGTCATATATAACTTGTTGTAAATGACACATTCAATTCAAACCAGAAAGATGTTTGAAATCTTATCACTAATAACAATTGTCGGGTGATTTAAATGCTTGTGTAGTTTTTGTCATAGTCATCAGGCTTGTCCTTTATCATATTTGCTGAAATTTAAATATTTATTTTTAAAATTTAATAGTTTAACCCTAATTTTTATATGATTTCAGGTAACGCATTTAATAATTTCTCGTCCGTCCAATTTTCATTACCGCCCTGGGGACTATATTTTTGTTCAAATACAAGCTATCGCCAAACATGAATGGCATCCTTTTACCATTAGTAGTGCCCCTGAAATGCCAGGTACGTTTTGATGCGCCGATTAGTTTGTATTCTTAGAAGTTACTGAATTAAATAGCTTTCCAAAGGTAGACTCGGAAGTAGGAAAATTATAACAGGAAATGTCAGTGAAATGTTATGGTTGGAAACCATTTAACATTATTTATACATGTTGATAGTACATTGCACTGATTTAAATTATTTGGCTTAAAAATCGTCGAATTTACAAGCGAGTCTGCTGTTTGTCAGCATTTATTTGTTTTGGATAGCTTCGAAATGCATTATGGTATAAGGACACAATTGATTTCCTCATCCACTTCTATAGTAAATTCATGTAATTTAAA
This sequence comes from Phoronis ovalis, assembly GCA_028565635.1. Taxonomy (NCBI): domain Eukaryota; kingdom Metazoa; phylum Phoronida; family Phoronidae; genus Phoronis; species Phoronis ovalis. The sequence goes on along the minus strand of JAOXYB010040440.1, from coordinate 43 downwards.
TCATTATAAAAATTTCCCAAACATTGCGCGAAGAAAATGACCT
>JAOXYB010040418.1:0-13102 GCA_028565635.1 Phoronis ovalis | reverse complement strand
ATATGAAACCGATCGGGTAAAAACTGAAGCTGTTATCGCGAGACAAAGAAAGTGTTACATACGACGACGACGACAACAACGCCTACACTACGACAATATGCCCATTCCACTATGGTGGATGGGCATAAAAATGAATGAATTTCGAGTATTTCATGTCAGAAAGTTGCACATCAGATCTTACCATGTTTGAATACTCCCACGAGCAGCGATTTGTCGGCTTCCTCATCCCACCAAAACATGGGAGGATCCTGTTCTGGGCATGGTGGTGGAATGTCGACTTCGCTGCAACAGAAAAACATTTGAATTAAGAAAGCGACAGCAATGAGTAGCTTGTGCATAATGACAAATACGAAAGTTACAATACATAATCACTCCTACTATTTGTTCTTACTGATGATTACTTACTTTACAGGAACATTCTGAAAGACTTTGGCAGCTTGGTCCCCAATCACTTCTTGTCTGAGGTAGTATAGTAAGCGAACTCTGAGCAAAACTCTGAAAAAATAAATAGGAAGCTGGAACAGTAGCTATGAGTCCATATTATCTAACACAATCTTCACATGCTTGGAACAGAAAAGAGTATTTTGTTTTCAAACCTGTATTTTCTACTTAAAATTATTACCAATATATCATAATCAATGCTACATTCAGGAACATAACTCACTTATTAGCATGTCTGTGAAGATGCTTTTTATATCCTTCATCCGCCAATATAGTCTCGGGATCTATGTTCGCCCTCTTAGCCATTTCTTCATCGAGACCAGACTTTGAGCATTTGGCATCCTTCCCTAGAGATTTTGAGATCTTTGTTTTTCTTCCTCTGGGAACTGGGGCGGATAATCCTGTAAGCAGAGTACACAGTGATTATAATATTTCATGTAAGTGCTCAACAGATACATATTAAATTATTTTTTGCAGTGGCCACAGTATGGATCATTTTTGACCTACTGGTAAACAACATATATGCATTCATAGCAAAGTAAGAGCAATAAGTAGTATACCTGCATGGTTTTCTAGTTCTTTCTCCTTGCCATCTTCTGTTGGTGTCACAAGATCCCAGATAAAACTCTTGATTTTTTCATCCCCTTTATACTGCTGCAGGGAATACATAAGCTGCAGAAGAAAAATAAAATAAAATAATTTTTTCAAAATCATACAAGACTCAAAGGTTTTTTATAAACAGCCTGTTGTGGAATTACTTGTGAAAAACGTAATACTGTGGTGTATTGATGCATAGTGCCACCTAGTGTATATCCTGCACTATCTATATGGCATAATGAATGGTTCGTTTGGTTGGACTTTGCCATTACTAGATGTAAATTAATATAATTCTTTCACAATGTTCGAATTTTGAGTGGTCTGTTATTCCAACTACACTCCACAAAACCTGGTTAAAGAGTTGGAATATTTTAATGTAACTTACTATAATATAAAAAAGCTCCTTTGGTAAATACAACAAAACTCACCAACGCTCTTGCTATGGTTTCCACATCATGAATACCTAGTCTTCGCTTGAAACGTGCATGTGCTAAAATGTCTTCAAAACGACCCCATCTGAAAATATAACCAGGAATGAACATGATGTACCAAGATAATGTCAAAACACATGTTTAATTACTCAAAGGCCACAAGTCGAGCTGGGAATAAGTAGCAGTGACTGGGAAAGATAAAAGAACATTATTACCATGGTCTACAAGTTGCTATCTTAACAGTTTTAGTAATGGCAAAAAACCTACCCATAAACGAGCAAATTCTTTTCAACCTTGAACAATTCTTGTCTTGTATACACTCCATCATCCAGATCATCACCTGCCTCAAAGTCTTCATCTCTTTTCTTCCGGCGGCCTCGTTTCTTCTTTGTGGCTGTACTAGAGGCATCACTGTCTTCACTGCTTTCAAGGTCAGACATCTTTAATGCATCTTGATTGCCATAGCGTGCAGTTTGTTTACGTTGTCGAGGTTCTTCTATGATGAGGTTATTCTGCAAATTGAAGAAAAATATAAATATAGAGATAAAGTCAATGAACGCAATCATCGGGTTGAAGGAAATTAACTAGCGTGCTGCCTGTATAATATTGTAATGGCGCACTGTTACTTATTTCTCAAAATATATTTGCTTAAATAGAATTAATATCATGAAAGGTTGATTTTACGTAAAACAAATTCCAAATATATCAAATAGTTGTTTGCAGGGCACCGTACTAATGAATATGGCCATCAGTTACTTAAATGCGTTTGGCTTAACTCTTGTAACATACCTTTCTCTTAGCTGCTTCAACATCAATATCTGCTTTCTTTGCCCATTTCTGCCAAAAGTTGGGATCATTCACATCAATGTCGGAACGATTAGCTGAGGATGCAAAGCTTGCCTGTAATGTGGAACATTTTCTTTAATACTAAAACTGCTATTATTGTTATTCAAGGAGCATAAAAATAAAAATGTCCTTTATAATATAATCAAAACAATTTTTCTCTTGTCTTACCCACATACATGCCAAATTTCAATGTATAATGAAGTGCGAAAATAGCTAGGAATTTGAGATTACTGTAAAAATTACAGCAAAAATTACGTACTAGAAGGATATACATTATTGAAAGTATCTATTGTGCACAGCAAAAATATATACAAACCATGTGAGCATAAACTTGGCCAACAGTAGATACACTGAATCAAAATACCTGTTTTAAAACTTAAAATAATGAGACAGATTACAGTTGTACTTACTACCTTGAAACCTTTTACCAAGTATTCGTGTCACTGCCTTTCTAGATAAAGCAAATGTTTCAACAAAATTTTTAGATTTCCCATTTGATCCGGTACTTTGACCAAACAGTAAAATAAATGCTTATAATGCTTCTTATATATAAATCTTACATGGGGGATAATTACTACACAAGCATCCAATTGAAACGGAGCTGACACTTTTTGTGTTTTATATATGTTTAAATATTTTAAATTAAATTTCATCGATAATTCAATATGGCAGTCACTAAAGAATTAATAGTCACAATACTAATGTATTCAAACAGCTGCTATGTGACTTTGAAAACTGCTGTTAAGCATATTTACCTTTGCAAACGTAGATCCTTTGCCTACTGATTCTACTTGTATAATCTGAGTTCTCCTTTCTAGAATCTGGTCAATGTCTTCTTCACAAAACTTATCCCCAGCAGTCTCATCCTCCATTAAAGCACCATATGCACCTTTCTTAAGCAAATCTTCCACTTCTTTCTTTGTTAGCTGATTTTGCTAAAATAAATTGATGCAAATTAAACTCTGACCATACAGTTTAGACCACAACTATCAGTAAGAAATACCAAAGTTAGAATGGTATAATAAGCTGAACACAATACCTGTCCGGCTCCTTCCTTGTTGTGCATGGATTGTAATACAGCCTTGTCCAAACCAAGTTTTAATGATGCACGGTCAAACATTTCTCTTTCATACGTGTTTCTGCAGATAAGACGATACACCTTTACATGCCGCTGCTGACCTATTCTGTGACATCTTGCTTGAGCCTAGTGCAACAAAGGATACATACATGACATTTCTAACATTGCTGTAATTATAAGCAATAGATGAGTAACTTTCTCTTTATGACATTCAATAACATCTATTTCACAAATTGCTGTTGGCAACTCTAGGAAATTCCGAACAATTTTTCCAATCCTTTCAATGTTATTCGTAGTCTACTAGAGCGAAATCTCTGGAAAGGTGCGATAATTATAGCAAGAGGTTAGTATCCCAGGGACATTATCAATGATGTTACTATTTAACATATGTGCATCTCTAAGAAAGCAAAACAAAATGATAAGTGTTTACACAAGGAGAGAATTTCTTCTAGAGCTGCTTTTGAACAAGCCTCATTTGAGCCTCCAACCATTTCACTCTGGTGATCATGAATAACATTATGAGAAGTGCTTTAACTAGGTAACTTTGTATAATTATCAGAAACAAATCTAAATGTTACATCCTAAACAAGGTGGCAAGTAATTCTGATTACCTAATTATAATTTGCAAGTACAACATACCTGTAAGTCATTCTGAGGATTCCAATCAGAGTCATAAATGATGACAGTATCAGCAGCAGTCAAGTTAATTCCAAGACCACCAGCCCTTGTACACAACAGAAATGCAAAACGATCAGAATCTAGAATGTAAACAAGGCAACAATGTAACTGGTAAATCAAATATGCTTTGATGTTTTCCTCACTACTGGCTTATACAAGCATATCAAAGAAATTCCCTATACATGCCAAGGGCGTACAAAAGTGATATCTAATTATCTGATTCTTGCAACAAAATCAGGTGTAACAACTAAGCAGTAATTTTCTCTGGTAACTATATACTAAACATACATTAATTGTATTATCAGTTTATCAACATAAACATGAAACACAGACAAACTAAGGAAGCAAATAACAATAATTTGTCAACATATTTAGTAGCAAAAATAAATTGTTACCTGGTTTACTAAACCTGTCTATTGCTTCTTGCCTTATATTTCCACGAATTCTGCCATCCAATCTCTCATACAAGTACCTAAAATATTACAATCATACTTGTGTGCAAATAGTGAAGCACTGATAAGCACAAAACATCCAAGTTAACTGTGTAGACAAACTGATCATTTGTCATCAGATAAAAAAAGATAGTGAGTTAGGGAAAACAGTGGACAGTAATACTTAGCATAACATATGCACGGTATCTTGTAAACAGTAAAAGTTTTATAAAAATTTTCTTTTGTTAAAAGTTATAGACAGAGAGGATATGCAGACAGGGATGAACATAACAAAACTAACACTTGAACACCAACTCACTTTTTAGATAACAAGTAGTCTTCAAGAATGTCAAGAACTCGTATCATCTGAGAGAAAATGAGCACTTTGTGGTTTCCTGCTTTCAGCTTAGGTAACAATTTATCAATAAGCACCAGTTTACCAGATGACTGTACAAGAAGATTAAACATTTTCTCTGGATCATAATGTTGCTTTACATCTTCCAGGATTTTTTCTTCAGCACCTATGTAGAAAAAGATAAAAATATAGAGTATACAAATGTTTGGGTTCAGTAGATATATAAAACTTCGGATAAAAGTTATAATTCAACCAAGTAGTAGGCCAGAAAGGTAAAAAAACATTAATAATATTATAACTAGAATGTGTTAAATTTATGGCAGTTACTGTCACAAATTGTTAATAAACCACTGCGATATAATAACACAACTCCACCAGCAATACAAAACTAGTTACACAACTTAAAAATTTAATTTGAGGAAGGAAAGTATTAAAGTTATGGTAGATGTTCATCTACGTTTATCACTTTTCAACTTACCATTAACAAGATATGGATGATTGCAACACTTTCGCAGTTCCATCATGGTATTCATCAAGCTTGGCAGGTTACTGGAAGTACCGCCTTTAGACAAGAAACTAAAGTTACGTTCTAAAATGGCACGATAATACTTTTTCTGGATGTTAGTTAATTCCACTTCAACGATTGTTTCTTCTTTTGGGGCCAGATTTTTCTCTACATCCTCTTTCAGCCTTCTTAGCATCATTGGTTTAAGAATCTAATGACGAAATAAACAAGTTTGTGATTATCCAATCAAAATTTTAATTATTAAAATACTAGTTCTTAAAATGAGGTTCAGGTGGTAAACCAATAAACTGACAGCTGAAGCAAACCTGAGAAAACAAAAAATAGACATCCAAAGACGTTTCTACTTACAGCTTTTAACTTTTCTACTTGGGCTTCTGTTTTTAATTCACCAAATTCTGATGCAAAAACTTCTGAGGATTTGAAACGGTTGGGTTCCAAGAAATTAAGCAAACTGAACAGCTCATCTATATTGTTTTGAAGAGGTGTTCCTGTAAGTAACACCCTGTGTTCCTGAAAAATCAAATAACATGTTTAGTACCAGATATTGCATAACAACATGTTTAGTACCAAACATTGCATAACATATTTTGGTGAAGTGCAGAACATATTTTGTTGTGGAAGCTCTTGTGTAGTTACTATGTTAGGAAGGATTTCCTTTACTCTTCATGAATGTACAATATTGCAACAATAAAACAGCTATTAACTCACCAGAGGTAGTAACCTGAGACCTTCCAAAAGCTTACAATTTCTGTTTTTTAATCTGTGAGCCTCATCTATTACACAGCATCGCCAATCAATCTGGCTCAAGACTTCCACATCAGAAAGGATGATTTCATATGTTGTGATTAAAGCATTGAATTTGTAGACATCTTGAATTCGAAATCCCTAAAAAAGAAAATAAAAATGTTTATATGAACACACATACCTATATGTGAAAATGAATAAGTCCAAAACGATTTAAAACACTTATGTTTATACTCACATTGTCATCTTTATAATACATTTCATATTCTTGAATCATTGTTCTGCTTGGAGATCTAAAAAAAAAAATTGTTTATTACTTACATAATAAATTTACTACCAAATATTTTACCAACTGATATATTCTATTAGAACTAGGAAACGAACATTTATGAGCACGGTGTGAAAGTCTTTAATAAAGACTTTCTTGCTTGTACTAGTTACTCCAAATAAAAGATGAGAGCCTAACTATTAAAATTCAATAACCAAATAATTTGTATGTTCAATTTCCCAATTACAGCAAGGTATCGAAAAAAAATTTGCATTTGTACCTTTTTGAGTTTAACTTTGAAATAAAAAAGACACAAAATTTCTCTAGGAGTAATTTAAATTTAAATTTGTGCATTTGTAAATTGTTGTTCGATGACCTAGAATTTAGAATATTTAAAAAAGTTTTAAATTATGTAATGGAAGAAAGTCTAGTCTTGGTAGGAGTCTTCTGAAGCCATTGTCAAAGTATCAAAACACTTGGCACTTTCTGCATTTTGTTTTTACATATTGTAAAGGCTTACTGGTAATCGTGCACTTAACAAAATATTGCATGTTAATCAGTTTAGCTTTCCTATGCACCTTATTTATCATAACATCAGCATTAAATACTGTTTTATATTTCAGATATCAACCCATTAATTGCCTACTCTTTTGATACTGCCAACTTTTTCGACACCTTACTGTAGCTCTGATTTGTTTACAAAGCAAGTATATAAGCTGGACACAACAGGACAAACAGGTTTTACGACAATAGATAAAATAATTAGAAATCCGGTTAAAACTAAAGATTTTACATTTTCAATAAATAAATAATGAATGTGTACAAATTAAATATCAAAAGCAGAGAATTGTTAGCATAGATACTTACGTTCCATGGTAAGTAATAACGTTCATATCCGTCCATGTTTCAAATTCTCTTTGCCAGTTAGCAATTGTTGACAATGGAGCAATGATTAAGAATGGTCCACGAATGCCATAGTCTAGTATTTCTTGCAAGAAGGTTATACTCTGAATTGTTTTGCCTAAACCCATCTCATCAGCCAAAATGCAGTTTTGACTGTAAAGAATAACACGATATATAAGTTTCAAAATAAAATATTCAATGACATTCTGGACTATATTAACAGTTAGAAACTTTAAGATTGATTTTTAATCCTGCAATCTAATTTACTTTATACACAAGTCAATCAGGAATTTCCTACCTGTTGTACCAGCTGAACTGCAGCCAATTAACTCCTTCCAACTGATATTCCCTGAGCCTGTTATCATTTTTATATGTTCTTGCATTTTCTATCTTCTTCCATTGACTTGGAGTAGGACGTTCTATGAACTACATAATAAAAAGTTGATAAATGCAGAATTCATTCAGTGGCCAGTACATTTTTCTATTCAGCAAAATACAAAATCTCATTCACACAACTGAATCTAAGGTTACAGCTCTATTTCAGTACATTTCAGTACAGCAGAAGTGTTTATTTGTTATAGATATAAATGAGATCAATGCACAGAATGTATGCTTTTGTAGTGGACTGCATTAGCACTTCAAATAACATTTATAGCCATTTGTGTTCAATCTTGAATGTTTCAACAACATTTTGATTGTGGGACAACTTGACAAGTTACTTCTTTTTAGCCAATAGAAAGCTATGTATATTGATACATTTTTGTTTGCTCTGGGTGTACACAGATGAACCACAATGTGCTGTCTCAGGAACAAAAATGGCAATCAGCCTGCCATAGCGGAAACTCCCTGGGGGCTACTTGGCCAATTTATGGTACTGGGCCCAGGCCTCAAAACTGTATACCCTTTACAAGCCAGCTATGGCAAAAAAACATACCCTGTTGTCAGAAAAGATGTCTAAAACATATCCTTTTAGTAACACCCATAGGTAAAAACATATCCTTTATAAGCAAACATGATTTTAGGGACCCATTGTTAGATTTTCGGGACCTGTTGATTGCAGTGACCTAAAAATATATCCCGTTGCGAGCATCCAGGACTGAAATATATACCCCATTGCAAGCAGAGACCCTGAAAAACCATACCCCATAGGATGGCACGTATGTATAACCACTTTGGATGACAGTAATCCTCCAAGGGTCAAACGATTTTGACCGAAGTTATTCTGGACCTGTATATACTTTAGTGTGGACCATTTTTAAATCACACCAGAAATTTTGGTTATACAATCAACTTATTTTTTTCAGCAAATAAATAGGGAATCCTTTTTAAAACATTTATTGGTAATCCTTGTACTTGTAGTTTGGTCATACAAAATAATGGGAATACAATGTTTTCGTTAAAAGCATAGTTAGCCCGAATTCAGATCCTATAGGATGGACCTAATGATTTTTATGAGAACCTGTATATATGCTAATTAAATTTCAGGCATTCACATATGAGTCTGATACTACCGCTATAACATAGCCTGAATATTAAATATTCAAAAATATTTTTGTGTGAAAATAATGCTTACTTTTCACAAATTTATATTGAAACCATAACAAGACTATTAGTTAGCCTTAAAAGTTAACATTGGTAATGATAAGACTGTAGTACAAACCTCTTGGTCCTCTTCTGATGGAGGGTCCTTAAACTTCATATATTGTTCGATCTTGAGTTTGTCTACATCTTGATCCAACTCCCAAGTACTTTCTTCATATGGCAGTGAGGACCACTTAACAAGGTAGTGAGTTACTGGCCCCTCAGTGACCGGGTCAGTAGTCACTGACATGGTTAGAACGCGGTCAACTTCAACATAATCAGAGTTAAAAAAGTCATCTTCGTCAATCTGGAAATACAGGCGGTTTCATATTTAGATACACTACCACTAGAAATAAATGTTTATGTTACTAAAAGAATTTTGTTTAATAATAAGATATAACAAGACATTTGTCATGTCTAATGCCCATCGCATACCTAGGATTACATCATACTGTGGTTTGTAGTCCCGATTTGTATATAGGCAGTGCAATTCCATAAGATACAAGCAAAGTACCAGATGTCAAAATTATAACCGACCTGTACTTATCATGTACCAAATATGAAGCTGAGCTGGTAAAAACTGAAGCAATCAAATAAGACAAAGAAGATGTCGCACAAAACAAATGTCACACATCTGGATCAGTATTTGACCTACTTTTCAAGGTCATTCTAAAATATCACCTAGTCTAATACACTACCAACCTATGCCCTTCATTAATGCACCTTCCAATCGTCTAGTGAAAGCTTAGTCTTTTCTGAAATGGCTCTAGAATGATATGTCCTCCTCACCAGTTGGCCATATTAGAAGTAATCAAGGTCAATATAACACCTGATCTATACTCTGACATGTACTTACTCTGTACGGAATAGGAAGCTATTCGAATAATAACTGAAGCTTTTATTTTGAGGAAAAAACTCGAGAACTAACACAGCCACCCATCTTGAGAAATAATTCAGGTCAAAATTATTACTGACTTGTACTTTGGCCTGTATTTACCCTGTGCCTGATCGAATATAAACTAAAACAGTTAGCAGTAAATGTCCAGGATTCATATCGGCATTTGAACTACTTCTACGCCCTTCAATCTATCGCCTTCTTAAAACCATCTTTCAATCATTCAGGCAGCCAGCCGGCCGTATAGGAAGTAATTAAGGTCAAAATTATTAGCAACCTGCATTTTTATCTGTGTTTACCCTGTACCAAATAGTAAAACTGAAGCTGTTTTCATGAGACAAACAAAGAGTTATATACGAGGACAAAGCCTAGCCTACGACATTATGCCCAGCCACCGTGTTTATGGGCATAAAAATAATTGTAATGGTATCATCTTTGCAACATAACACTTATATGCTTCATCTAAACCAACTTCAAATTTGTGGTGGTATTCTCAAATGGTAATGAAATTTCAATTTTTTGTAATATTGAACACTGCTTTTCTACCCTTTTAATTGTTATAAGTTTACGGTAAACATTTAACGTTTCAGTTTTGAATAATTTCTTAATGAAATTTTTCTTTACTTTGAGCATTATGAAGGTAGATGTAAATATCACACAATTTTGGTGATTTGATTTTAAAAGATGTCACCACCCATGATAACTTATCTGTATGTAATGAACTGATTAGAATAAAGAAACCCACTGCTCAATGTCTGTTACTGAAGTCCTTCCACCCTCCCTGTACAACTTAAAACAGAAACGCCTTTATGAATGTTTGAACAAAATAAGGATATTCAAACATTGTAAATTCTTTAAAATAAATCAACAAGTTAAAATCTGAAACATATATAAACCAGAACAATTTATCCAAGAACAGTCGTGTAGCAGAATGGCTATGCTTTTATGGAAAGCAAACTATATATAAGGTAAATCGTACCTGAGCAAAGTAATTGTTCTGCTGCAATCTCTTCATCTTATACCTCTTGATTTTACTGTGAATTCTCTTATCCCTCAGTTCATCCACAGTTTTCCATTCACAATGTAAATATGAGCTGTAACAGCACACTTTACAAAATAAGTAGCAGAATAATTCATACATACAAGAAAATGATACAACTTGGCACATATTGTTTACAATATGAAACAAAAGCAAGTAAGAAATCAGCAATAAATTCACTTACAAATTTTTATATTTAACAAAAAATTCCTCCACATCCATCTCCTCATCTTCATCTTCATCTTCCTTTTCCTCATCATTGTGCTCTTCATTTTCTGCCTCAGTAGTAGTCTACACAAGAAAGAGTTGTCATATGAACATCAAATAGTCTGTCTGCCATCATCGTTGCCAACAGGGCTATTCTATCATAATGGCTCATTCTGAACAGGTCGTGGTATAATCCATGCCTTATTTGCTTTTAAGTTTCTCAACCAATCAATTTGTATTGCCCGCTAGTAAGGCACCCAATCAGAGAGTATGATACAAGCACACCCACAAACTTGTGACCCATGATTTAAACCTTACTCTAATTGGTCAAGGAAAATATGTCATGTTGCTCATCAATATTCAAGGAATATGGGTTATCGCCAGGGAGCTTGCCTTGCTTAGCGGACTGTAGATAAACTCTGGCAGGACAGAACGATCAGCCAGCAAAGGCAAGTCAAGAATGTGAAGAATATGATTCACATACCTTGTACTGAACTTAATAAAATCGTAGCTTACATAATATATACTTAAATATAATGTATAATATATACCTTTTTATTTATCCTCTTGCCCATTCTCATTCCAAGGATTTTTTCTACAACCACCGCATCTTCCTCAGAAGGATTGTCCTAGAAAAATAAGGTGACCCATTTATTATTTATGATGTTCAGCCTTCAAGCATACATAGGCTAGGTTAGACAGAAGACACTGAACAGTTATATCTGTAATTTGACAGTGATGTGTACGAGTAGTATTTTGAGAATAATTTTTGTATTGTTATGGAACTGTAAAATTCAAATAAATAATAGCAAATATACTATAAATAGCTCATACATTATAAGTAGCTTCGAATTATGTGACTCCCATTTCCTCTGTCATTTTACCTTTGTGCCCCATTAGGAAGTACGCAAGATTTAGTCAAATGCTGGATGTGCCCTATGATTTTTGTGTTGGTTGGACCTGTACTTTTGTTATAAATGATACATTTTTATGTAAGAGTATTTATTGACTCCTATCATTTGCTCATCGGTGACTTTTGGTTAGTAGTTTCTTAGGGACATAATTAATTTATGAGGAGTAGTGTCAGTAAATTTAGGGGGTTCAGAAAAGTTTAGACCTCTTCTCAAGGGGAGATCAATAAAGTGTGTAATCTGTTGGAGGGGGGGGGGGGGGTCCAAAAAGATTCACTCCTTTTCCGGCTGAGGGGACGGAACTACAAATTTTCCCCCACAAGACTGTCCATGGTAAACAGTGTTCTTGGAATTATTAACTTTGTCACTCAAGACATCATTTAGATGTAGAAGTGGATGTAACTATTTCAATAATAGTGGCTACCTGGCAGATGGGATATTTGCAAAAAAAAAACCTAGTACAATCTAAGGTCCACAAAAATCTTAAGCCAATGCAACTCAACAATCATAAGATTCATTTTTATGCACAGTAACATACAATTGGAGTCAACAGACTGCAATAAACATATACCTGAAAAAATTGGGCTGGTTGCATGGTAGCTACACCTTCAACTCCTTCAATGTCCACATTCTGGTTCTCATCTTCATCAGAAAGGCCAAGGTCAGGAGCATCTAGGTATTTCTTTCGCTTGTTGTAATTTCTTGATGAGCGTCTTTTAAAGATATTGTCCTCTTCACTTGGTGAGCCAGCTGGCAACGTCATTTCAATATCAGAGACATCAGAAGAGTCAGCTCGTTTGCGCTTTTTTTTATTTCTAATAAACGTTGCTGGTGGTCTACATTTTATTGAGACAAAGCCATTTAATAAATTCATACAAAAATAAGAAACAACATATTGCACAACACTGTAAATTAGAACCTTAATAACAAACAACATGACAAGAAAAATCAAGACATAGATTAAAAATATGTTGCCATCAGTTCTGGGGAATGGCTTAGTCCCTTGAAGTTGTAGCCATCTGCTATCACTGTCAATACAGTGTTGATCTTTAGCCCGTTCAGACTATATATATATATTATATATATATATATATTATATATATCTATCTATCTATCTATCTATCTATCTATCTATCTATCTATCTATCTATCTATCTATCTATCTATCTAT
>JAOXYB010040407.1:0-13104 GCA_028565635.1 Phoronis ovalis | reverse complement strand
CAAGGTCAAAAGTATAAGCGACCTGCACTTTGACCTGTATTTACCCTGTGCCGAATATGAAAGCGATCGGGTAAAAATTGAAGCTGTTATCGCGAGACAAAGAAAGTGTTACATACGACGACGACGACAACAACAACAACGCCTACACTACGACAATATGCACTATGGTGGATGGGCATAAAAAAGGATAGTTGATATTTGTTTAATCTATTAGTTTGGTACCAACCACCCATCAATGGATTTATTTGAAATTGTATTTGTGCCATCAATAATATTAACTAATATACTAACGATATCTATCATTAATAATATTTTTTCTGCCCCTTTCTCCCCGTACAGCCAAAATTTTTGACCGTCAATTGAAAATTATAACCCGTCATTTGACGGATCGCTGGCTAAAAGCCTGTGTTTAGATCTATCACTCTGTGAAGATTTTAGAGATGTGTGTCATCTTTTGTATCATTAAAATAAACAATTTTTAGAATGTTATAACATTATCATTATTATGTTTTATTCCACTGTTTAAATATACAGTGCATCAAAACTTTATTGACAGGATACTTCAGTCATTTTAAACTTATCTGTCGAAAAACAGTAGCATAAACTTAATTTTTTAATCTGGTATACCTAATAACCACAAAATGTTCAATACATTGTAGCACTGAGGTATTTAATATTACACACACAAGCTAATAATAGTATTCCAGAACCCTAAATAAGAAATCTCTATGCTGGTATTAACTAAACAAAAGCACACAGTTTACAGATAAATACATTTCGCGGAATACAAAATATATCTATTAGCAATTATATGAAAAAATAAGTTTTATAATACTGGAATGTATAATGCACTAAAGAAAAGCAATATGCAACATTTTTGGAACATTATTGATAATTTAAGACTATTTATACCCATGCCATTGCTAGATGCTCCCAATTTCAAGGATTTTCATCTGTAATACTTATCTATAATCCAACATAATGCAACTATATAAACTTAGTTTTAAAATTGGCAGTGCAGCAATAAATGCAAATTTCAGCTAAAGTATATATAGCTTGTACATAAGATCACAATTATTACATAACATAAAGTTCTATATAAAATGGCAGTGCAGTTTTAGTTTCACATTATGCGTAAAAGATGCACATAAAAAATTAAAGTTACATAAAAGTAACCATACAATTGCTTGTTAAAAAAATCGCTAAATAAATAATTTTAAAAACTTTTGGGCGACAATAGACTTTTTGCCTGTGCTTATTGGGAGCCATGGTAACGAACCAAACATTATCAGCATGCTGTACTCTTAAATGAGCAGTGACACACAAATCATGTCTGTCCAGTGGCTGTACAAAGAGCACGCAACAAGTCTATTCATTTCTGCTTTCCTTTTTTATTAAAACGGTGATTGTTTACAGCATTTTAAAAAGAGTAGGAGATACAATTAAGTATACTTATTCCAGTAACATCATAACACCATAGTATTGAATTTGTCTAGATTTCCACACATATGTAAGACTAAAAAATAACATGTTACAAATGTTTGACTTTTCAAGGTATCATACATATGATTAATATTCATCTTCATCAGACAACCTTGGGGTTTTTGGTATAAACTTTTTTTTAAACTCATCATCAGACAATGAAAGTGGTGGAGGAGTTTTTCCTTCCTTTGTTGAAGAGCTAAAAGTCCGGCGACTTCTCCTATCTTGAGGCGAGTCCAACAGTGACCGATCAATAGATAAATCTAAATAATTATGAGACATCCTTTCAGAAGTAACTCTGTCCCTGTCATTGTAAGTGGAAGGTGAAAATCGAACAGCGGCTTTGGTTTCTTTAACTCCATAATCACTTTTTGTCCTTAATATACCTGAGGTAGTCCTCCTATGTTTTGAGGTAAAATCACCCTCACCCGTCAAGGGAGACAACTCCCTAGATGACAACAATGGTGGATCTAAATCTGATATATTTAAATCCAGCTTGCCTATTGAAGCATACGTTCCCAAATTTTTTGGAAATATATCCTTGTCTCTTGTAGGAGGAGTTGAACGAACATGCCTTTTTCTAGGCGGTGATATGCTTGCCATCCTTGCAGAATGCAAGTCTGCATCTAAACGTTCATTCTAAAAATGAAGAGAATAAAAAATTTAGATCTCACCAAGTCTGGAGATATCAGTGTGATAGCAGATTGATTGCTTTACAAAATATAACAATTTGTATACTAAACAATTAGTGTTCGTATAACTGTGAACTACGGTAAGCTAGAGATAACAAAAACATTTATTAGACCTGGCTGATAGACTAAGGCCAATCTGAAGGCATAGTGCACAGTTATCCAAACAGTAAATGTTTTAGCTCATGTTTCAAAAAGGCAACTCACATGATAATATTACCAACAAATGAGTAATACTATTAGTTATTATGTTTTTTTACGTGCTTAGTCTTATGGATATTGTGAACAGTAGCCATCTGAGACTTTCATCAATCTCAATGTTGTATAGCTTGCTTTTAAACAATAAATGCAACTTGTAATAAACCTTACCACCTGCATGCAACTACTGTAAAGCAAATAAGCAAGAATGAAAACTTAACAAAGACCATTAGAAAAAGTTTAAAGTAACCAAAATTAGAGCAGCATTAAACAAACTACAAACCCTTTTATCTTTATGCATTTTAGCTGCATCGTTTAATTCCTGTTTTAGTGCACTGACAGTGTCTTGTAATCTACAAAAACATATCAAAAACTAGCGTAACAAGAAAAATAATATAGACAGAGAAAAAAGAAAAGATAATGCAGCAACAAAACTTACAGGATGTGTGTTTAGATATTTTAAAGGTCTGTCTCAAAACTAGCAGCAAAATTGACTAACTATTCATGTACAATTGGGGTGTGAAGTACAGATATATATAATTATATGACTTACTTGCTATATCTTTCATGTATTTTGGCACGCTCTTGGTCAGATTCATGTAACCTGTTAACTTGTTGTAAAATTTCTTGTTTTTCATTTTCCATTTCCATGCTTAAGTTGAAAGCCTGTAATCGTTCCGTTTCAAGTTGTTCGGATAAATCATGAACTTCTTCCTGCATAACAGCAACTTCTTCAGTTTTTTGCCTATCTTGTTCACCTAGAACTGATAGCAAACCATCCAATTCAATCGTTTAGGACTCCCTTCATACAAACTTTATTTACAATCAAGAAAATATCACATAATGTTTAGACCAGGAAATTAACAGTGATGTTTTAAAAAAAATCTTGCTATAAAAAAAATGTCTTATAGAATGTTGAACTTGATATAGACATTTAATTTTCTCAATTAAAATATACCTGATTGAAATATTATACTGTGTTACCCACAAAGTGTTTAAAACATAGTGGCTGAGATGTTACACTCTTTTTTTAATCAGCCAAAAACAAGACTGTTAAAAAACATTATATTATTTACTGTAACTACATTAACCACATATAAGTCATCACAGATGCTTAAAATATTACCTTCTACTTTTGTTGCTAATTGCTCAGCAATATTTTTTTGCCTGTTAATTTCTGTGACTAAAAGTTCCTTATCAGTTTGACCATTGCGAATTGAATCTTTTACATCTCTTCTTAATTTAATTTCACATTGCTGTCTTTCTCTTATATTAGTCCGTAACCATTGCAATTTGTCCTAAAACAGTACCATGGCTCATATTAGAGAGCTTTAAAAGAGTAACAAGCAAAAAGTGTGTGCATCTGGCACAAGTGTTTAAGGCCAACGTAAAAAAATCCTTTGATTTTTTATAGAAATATCTGTATAAAAACGGATTACTATTGCATTTAACAGTCAAGTTTGGTATTCACACTTTACTTGTTACCTGAAGCTTGTATTTATTTTAATAACTATTACTAGCATTTTGCGACCAATAAATTCTATTTGGTATGAACAACGCATCGCATAATGAAACTATGCTGTTAGGTGGTATCATCCGGCCTGTAAATGTGTTTTGAAATTTAAATGGCTTCTCAATACCTTATTTTAGGAGAATGTGTTAATGATTTCATTTATTTTCAAAAATGCTGAGAAACATACCTGAGCTTTAGACAACCATTTCCTACGGTTGGTTGATAATGCTTTAACAGGAGACATTGTCTAAGAAAAATCAAATAAAAAATAACAACACAAAATGGAACAAAAACTTGAAAAAAATCAAAAGTTACAAACTAAGGCAAAAAAGCAAATACATGCATACCTTTACCACACCTAATAAAAATGACTGTATTAACCAAGGAAGGAAAAGAAAGACTAAAATTTAGTTGCAAAAAAAAGGAAAATGTTTAATTGGAAAAAAAGCAAAGTATACAAAAAACAAAATGTCCTCTAAATGAAAGAGACTTCTAAAAATGTATCAATGCTTTTTTATATTTTTGAATTAATTTCACCTGATGAGGTGTTTATATTCTATAACTGACATACTGACACCTGTTGACAAACGTTTTATCAATACTTAATATATGTTGAACAATAACATAATTACAGTTTGCATAAAAATACAAAATAGATCATTGGCATACACTTGGTGGAGCCACCAGTTGCAGACACAAACTTTCCCAGTATGTCTCATTTTGTTAATGAACAACGAAGCAGTTCTCAGCATGCCCACACAGTATCGTCAGACAATATCTCATAAAATGAATAGCAGTGTTTTAAACATTAAAAAACAATGAAATTTTGAGTATTTTACAATATTTTTGTTATATTTTGGGGTCAAAATATCCATGTTTTTGGTATGGAGTAGGTCTAAAATTTTTATTTTCAATGGTACATCCCCACTCAAAAATATAACCAAAAAAAGAGTGTTATATCAGTGCAAAACACAAAAGCCACAGAATTTATCTTATCTACTGATAGATTTGAATTTATATGCAATTAGCTGACAAACTGACAATAGGCTATCCAAAACAGCTGAAATGGCTGATTTTAATTTCGGTTTTTGGTGTCACAAGATATAAGGCATGATGGTATTATTTATGTCAATGCAAACTGTAATAATTACCAACTATACAACAGAAATATGCACTTGAAGCCTACCTCATATTTATCTTTGGCATCTACGGCTGCTAACTCTATCACAGTATCAATCTCCAGTCCAACGCTATGTAATAAATTCTAGAATAAACAATATAAATAACTGTCTGAATATAACAGTTTTTTGAAAGTTATTTTTGTCATTTTCAAAAGTCTATTAATCTTTTGGCCCTGAATCAGCTGATTCATCCTTCTTTGTGATCACTTAATACGCCATGTCAAATGCAATAATAGACAAATTCTATTTGTAAGTGATATCTGTGGGGTACGCAATGTCACATATCTGGTTTTCCTGAATACGGTTGGCTCTCAAAACCATGCAATAACATCGTACAATATGAATAATACATTAATGGTGTTATTGTATGGTTATCATTGATTAATATGCCAAGTACATAATAGAGATATGTAGAATGATTGGCCCACAGTTACATTAATAATTATCATAGCTCGGTTTTGGTACATTTGTACCAATGTTAACAACACACTACATTTAAATATGTGACAGCCGTGAACATTCAATTAGAAGCATGGTGACAGTTGATTATTTTTGATACATAAAAGCATACTCAGTGCAGAATTGCAACAGAACAGAATGCTACAAAGTTGAATTAAGACATTTAGTGTATTTTACAATATGCTATGATTCACTTAAAATAGAAAATTATAAAAATTATTTGGAGGACTAATGGAGAGCACCTGTTGTTCTCGTTCTACTTTCTTTAGTGAATCTTGACTAAGTTGTAATTCCTCTTCAAGGATTCTAACTCGACCATGGTCCTCATCAGCACTAACTGTCCTAGATTCCAACTCTTGCCTTAGTCTTTGGTATTTTTGTCGTATTTTTGTGTTTTCTAACTCTAATCTGTGATTTCCAAAGAACAAAACAAAAAAATTTTAACATACTAAACCAGAAAAAGCATAACAAAAAATTATTTAATTCAAAGGTTTCTTGCTGCTTAATAGTGTATTTAAAACAGAATTTTTGTATGACTGACAAAATTATAAAATCCAGTCTTACGTATGTAAGCCTTACCGATTAACTTCCTCGTGAATCTTTTCAGCTTCAGCTTTGTATTTTTCTTCTTGTCTTCGAGTAAGCTTTAATGCAGACTTTTCATCAGATAGTTGCAGCTACAATTGAAAGATTAATAACATCTTTGACATTGTCAGATCTATTTACCATAAATAAAGAATTAAAATAAATGAAAATTCCATTAAATTGAAGTCTGTTAAATAGTAGTTTGCTCTGAAATGTTCGCTTACTGGTCTTTCTGCAATTTAGAAAAGAAATTTGTGAAACAAATAGGGTACATTTCAAAATACTTGCACCAACGTGAAATAGAGAAAAGTACATATTTTAAAGATTTCACTACATTATAAATATTCATTATTACCAAGTTTCCTGCAAACAGATAACTTGGTGGATTTGTATCACCTGTAATTCAACCTGGTGAGAAAAGTGTTTTTCTATATAAAATTTCTACTCAAAGTATTAAATATTATTTCTGAGAAATTAGGTATTGGAAAACTTTGAAAAATATCAATATATACTAAGTACCTATCTCATTTTCACTTTTATATACCAAAATGTACACTACAGCAATTATCAACAGAGAATGAATTTACTGTGTCATTATAACACATGCAGTAGTTTAGTTATATTTTGGGTGTTTCATTTAACACGAAACTGCACAAAATTATTAACAAGCATAGACACCTGCCTCAACATGTTTCTAGAGTTAGAAAGCCCATACTTCTTTGGTCGTTATAATGGTATATAGAGTTGTATCATGAGATTATTAAAAACCTACGTTTAATGCTTGCAATTCAGCATCTCTTTCCACCTGTTCCCGCTTCAGTTTGCGTAAATAATCTTGTTTTGTTTTTTCTTCACTAGCCTGAAAATAACAAGATATGCAAATCACATGGAGTTAATGAACTTTAGTCTTAAACCTAGAATATATATCACACATCTGATTCTTAAAAGCAACACATGTCTATTTCTGATGTTTGCTTCTAGACCTATAACTGATGTGCACAATAGGCAGCCTATTACAACATTACGGGACAATATTACCTTCTTTTCCCATAAAATAAGTGTAATTTGATACTAAATGTATGACAAATAATCTGAAAGCCATTTTTTATCAAAAATTATGTAAAAGATACGAGTCGTAAAAGAATACATGCTGAAAAAAGCGGTTTATGCAAAAACAATTCAACATAGCAACAATAAGAAATAAAATGTACTAGAGCTCCACTGAACAGGTTATGCAAAGCTGTGATACTCCTGTGTGTGATTTCCAAAAATGACACCAGATCGTCTTCAGTCAGTAAAATTTGGTCTTAATGGTTTGCTTGCACAAAAACTACTTGGAGGTTATGAGATTACTTGGAGGTTTTGAGATTATTTTGAATTGTAACTGGTATAATTTTTATTCACCGTCAGAGTTACTACCAAAACAGATTGGAACATTTGTAGAAACCCCGAGGAACTTATCATGCCTTCATCTTCCAAAAAGTCAGTTGAAACTATCAAAACTTAGAGCTGCCTGCATTTGAACCATGGCATAAACAACGTGGCAACACAGTGCATTAGAAAATTCAAAGACAATGTAAGAAACTATAAGTAAGATAATTGAAATAATTATGAATAATACTTTAGATGCTTCTAACTGTTGTCTTAGACTGTGAATGTTACTATCCATCTGCTTGTGTAAACTATCCACAGTGCTGGTATGAGATTCCTTCAACTAAAAAATAATATTAATAAATAACTGGTGTAATGATACAAAATCAAGATAACACTGAAAAGGATTTTTCTTAAAATGATGTACATAACAGATATATTTTTTTAAATAAAATACTGCTGCCTTTTATTTCAAGGATAAATGATCAAATTTTTCTAATATCAGTTGGCTATAAAGCAAAGATCCACCAAAAATGTAATTATCTATTATGAAATCAATTGTACAGGATTTTGGTTCAAGTTGCTTACTTTCGCAAACAGAACTAACTTTTCTATGCATTAAAATGTTAAGAGAAAATGTTTCTGTTATATACCTCTTGAACTTGCTTGGCTAAACTGTCGATTTCTTTGTTAGCTAAACTTTCATTTCTTTTGGATTCGTTCAATTTTCTCTTCATATCTTGTATCATATTTTTTAATTCCTAGAACAAAAAACAGTAACTTTAATTAATATATAATAAAACCTTTTCTAGTTATAGCTTTATGTGTCATCTAGCAGGGCATATTGTGGGGAAATATGAAATTTGAGAGTTCAATGTAGCCAGCATTAAATAATTAAAAAATATTACTATTCCCCCTTCGAAAAATAATTTCAATTATTTATGCCATGTACATTTTCCAAATTAATGAGGATTTTTATATACAAAACTATTTGTTAAGTTACATATATTCTGCAGCAGAATATATGAAACTTTATTTAAAATAAATTATGTTATGAATGGTGTCATGAGTAGCCAACTAATCCCACTAGCTTTAAACATGGAAAGAGCAGTTAGAAATAGTCCTATTAATATAATGAGTCTTGAGCTAAATGCTTTACATTTCACCAAACAGGAAGGAGATCAGTTTCAGTAACTTATTTGATACTTTTTCTAGTTACATGTAGAAGACCAAAGATATTGAGTAGTAGAAGTACAAAGACAAAGCAAACATCAGATGACTAACTAAAGATGAGATATCAAATAGGAGTTATAAGATATTTTAATTTTCAGACAAAACAAATTACTAAAAGTATCAGCAGATAAATGTATTAGTAAATTAACGGTAGTTTTAAATCCTTATTTAATAGCACTCCATCTCAAATGCATAATTAACATGTGGTTCATTTTTATACAGAATTGATAATTTATTAACAATACCTGATTTTGAGATTCACTACTGGTACATTGGCTTGAAAGTTGATTGCAGTGGAAATCTTGTTCTTTAAGTTGGTGCTGCAATGTCAAACAGTAAAAAATGAAGCTACTTATTAGCAAACAGCTGCACAATAAGAATACAAAGCATCTGTTTAATATATATGTATTAGCGTATTATGCGTTTATGTATGATTTGTAGATAATTTTACAGATTTAGAGCTTGTTACTCAAAAAAAGACTCATTTATATATCATAATAGTATAAATTCATATTTTGTAACCTCACACTTTATACTGTAGACCAGTATGCCTTATTACCCATAAGCAAAGATACTTACGGCTACAATGTATCCCATCAAGATAAAATATATAATTATATATAAATATAAACAGCCTCTCAACTCATAAGAATAACTTACAGCTTCTTTACTTTTGAATGTTTAGCAGTCAAAAGTTTACATTTCCTTGAAAACAAATTGTTTTAAATTTGTTGTACTTCTGATGAATGTGTGTGTGTGTGTTGTACCTGTAGTTGTTGACACTGGTCCTGTGCCAGTCTGTGAGCAGCCTGTGATGAAGCGATTTCTTCTTCAAGTTTAGATTTGTCTTCACTAGCCATTAGTAATCTTTGGTGATAGCTCTGTAATTCAGATTCCATCTGAAAAGAAAATGACAAATTAATAAGACCGAAATGCATTCACATGGTACAAGTGTTCTGGCAAATATTATATTAGTTAATTTCTGGAAAACAACATTTTATTGCTTGCTTACATAGTACTAAGTTTCTCACATGGTGTTAAGTTTTTCCACGCTTACATGTGAGCAGTTGTTAAACCGTGCACACTGACAATATTAAAAAATACTGAAGAATAATCCATAAACCTGACTAGTTTTCGTTAAAAAAATAGCAAGAACTTACAGCTTGAATAACCCGTTTTGCATCTTTTGCTTCCATTTCAAAACTGGCTTGATTAGATTTCAGATCTGTTATCTGGAAATTAAAAATAGAAAAACAATTTTCATTTATTATAATATTCATAAACATTTGATTAAAATTTTGCACTAATCATATAAATCTTCTTAAATCATGGACTTCCTTTGCAGTATGTAACATAGACTCTTTATAAACTAGTTCTTACAATCATATGACATAGGTAATTTAGTGTACTTTTATGAAGGATAATGCAACTGACATTTTTAAATTTCAATTATATAAAGGTTTACTAATATTTGTGTAATGAAGATACCTACTTGGATATCTCTACTTGTGATCTGTTCATCCTGTTGGGCTCTGATTGCCTAAAACACAAATGGCAAAAAGTAGTGTTCTGGACACCAATACGAAATCGATGTAAAAAGCATCTATTCAAGTCTACATCCATAAGTAATCAAGTCACCAGCTAGAATTGATGAGTGTAGTTCTATTAATAATTATTTCCCCTTAGTAATTCATCCTCCCTCCCTCATAATAAGCATTAGATGGCAAATGCTTTAAAAAATATCTCAGTCCCTTTCCTGAATTGGAACTTTATCATAATTACTTTCAAAATTCCAGTATTATAATGTAACTCACCAGTATGTCTGCCATCTCTCTTCTCATATTATCCAAAGTTTGACTGCCTGTTGTAGTTTGGTTTCTTATAGCTTCGTTTTCTTTCACAAGCTGCTCTACTCTGATCTGAGCTTCTCTGGATGTATGCTGGTGTCTGTCCACCTCTCGCTCTAGTTTCTTACATTTTGCCTTCCATCTATAACAAATTAATCAATGTACAGGTATAGCCCAACACAGCCTGTGTGTAAATTTTACTATTTAGCATAAAAACTCTAAATGATATAATTAAAATCCCTTGAGTAACGTGTGAGCTAGTTTCTAATGATCGCAAGCCTTGCGAATTAATATTGAAATAAATGCTAGCATTAACATACTGCCTTACAATCTCTTGAGCTCGAACTTTTACTTCTTCATTTTTCTTTACACTATCTTGATGATTGGCATCCAAATTATCCAGTTCAGATGCAAATTTCTGCGCCTCCCTTGTTACATCTCGAAGTCTCCGTAACGCATCTTCTAATTCTGTTGTTAATTGTTCTTTTTGTTTATCACAGTTTTGTTGCTTATCAGTTGAGTCACGTAACTGTTGTATTAACTTGGCCACATGTTTTTCTTTATTATCCATATCTTTGGTTAACACCTAACACATTCAAGTTAATTTTAATGTAAGTACCACTGGTTTATAAAGATATGTATCACTGCTCTGCATAGAATGTTTAAAAGTACATACTCAAAAACTTTTTATTACTTGTCAATGGCATGACACCGTATCTGACTGTGAGTGCTATACCATCCCCACAATCTAAGCTATAAATAAAATATAGAATCTTCCTTTCTCTTAGTTAATTATTAGGTCTTTCAAATAACATACCAGAAGAGTTTGTAGGTCAGTTCATCAGTAATGGACAGATTCAAAATTGGAGCTACACAGCACTTGCTATGAAACATCTACATGAGAAAGTGGAGTGGCTTATTGCCATATGCTAGCACATATAAATTGTTCACCTCAATGTGATCAGACAGCTGTGCCCGTTGCCGCTCACTTTTCTCTAGTTCCCTCCTCAATTCTCCAAGTTCTCCGGCTCCACTTGCTCTTCCTAATTGAACATTTAATTCCTGAATTTGTTTTTCCAGCTGCATTCTATCTTCACTCTCTTCAACTGAAAAGAAATACAAATGTACACAATAAGACTATTACCATGTTTGAACTAGGTTTCAGGCCTTAAAGTTACTACTACATGATCTTTTTTCCCATAGTCATAAAAAATTAACTTCAGATAGCCATAATGTGAAGAAAAAAAACAGTATAGCTGTACATAATAGGCCAATTTTATATAGATCAGTTCACTAAGTAACTATCTCAACTACCTGGAGAACAAATAGCCAGGCTTACCTTGATGGCTAACATGTACAAAGCAACTTATTCAAGCCATGAAGTTAATCCTTTAACAGTGTAAACAGAGGTACAACCCTGTACGACTGGCCACTACAAGATATAAATCTAACCATTTATCAATTAAGCTAACCTGCTCGTCTTTTTCGTCGTTCATTTGTCTCTTCTTCTCGTCGTGTTAGTTCTAACTTCGACTTTAATTTTGACTTTTCTTCATCAGCCCGATTTAACTGACTACGTAATTCTGTCACTTGCTGCATTAATGCAGATCTTCCCCCTTCCGTTTGATCAAGTTTTCTTCTCGTAGAATCTAATTCATTTTCAAACTATAAGAATATACTTATATGCTGATAAACGTATACTGCCTACAGAATTCCAGTTGTATAATATCACAATAAAAGGATCATGTGCCATACTGCTTGAATCACATGATACTTGCGATCATGTGATCTTAGATTCCCATACATCATCAGATTGACAGACTGTTTGATAAAGGCAAAAGTTCTCTGGATAACAAAGTTAATGTGTTCAGTAAGCGAATAAAATTTATTGTGATGCAAGAATAATTCCTAATATATTTTTTTTCAAATTGAAATATGAATATTACACATTCAACTAAGAAATTTTAAAATAATATAAAGTATCAAAGCTTTTTATTTATTAAGTAATTCTCAATCACAGAACACAAACTTTCATGCCATGAAGTCATCTTTAGCTTATTTGGACAAACAGATTTATTTTACAATCATCATGTCAGTTTAAATTGTAAAAAAACTTGCAGAGAACACAAACTTTCATGTCATGAAGTTATCTATAGCTTATTTGGACAAACAGATTTATTCTACAATCATCCTGTCAGTTTAAATTGTAAAAAAACTTGCAGATTTTGCAGCCTTTCCCCAAAAATATTTTATTTAAAAAAATATGCTTTTACCCTCCTTCTTTCTAATTCATACTGCTCATGTCTACTGCTTGTTGCCTCTGGTGAATGCTGTGACGCCATTACAGGTGGTTGCTGAAGTTTTTCCAATGCCTAGAAAATACACTTCAGTATAGAGGAATCAAAAAATCGAATCGCTCCTTGTACTTATGTTGTATCCATAATGTTGCTGGTGTATATATATTGTTTGCCATTAGTTTGTATTTCTGCCAACAGTGTCTCTTAGGACTGTTCATTATTTCTGGGCATGCTCAGTGTGAGTTATAT
>JAOXYB010040396.1:0-13105 GCA_028565635.1 Phoronis ovalis | reverse complement strand
CGAGAATTCGTACACCCATATTTTCGGAGAATTTTGTATTTCCCAAATTTCGTACACCCCCCAAAATTAAAAAAAAAAATTATTTTATTTTTGTACGAATTTGAGAAGAATTACCGTATATTGCTTCCAACAACAACAAATCCACCTCTTGTAATTGTAATGGAACAGCACTCTAGTATTAGTTCTAAAATAAAATTAAAATGCATATTGTGTTGCTAATTTCTCGGCACATTTTTTAGGACTGTAACATATGAATGAATATACCTTGTCGGTATGGACAACTATCAGAGTAAGGTTTAAGTGCAGCTTGTTTCTTCATGTGATCAATACGTTTTTCATCTGCCAAACTGATACTGTTAGTCAGGCTGACAGCACCGTCCATACCAAGTTGCTAAAAAAAATTATAAATTCAGTCATTTTATTATATTATCCAGGAGGGATATATAAATTAAGTGAATTTTTCACTGTTTCACTCAAAACTCTCAGAAATTTTATTTTATTACCACCACAAAATCAAAATTTCATAATAATCTTTGTGAAAAAAATGTCCTTCAAAATTCCAGTAAAAAATCTGTATAGACAAATCCTAGTTAGGCTACTGGTTAGTTTTCTCTTCAAATCACTAAGAAACATGTTATACATACTTTGTATGTTTCAATATCCAGAAATCCTTCCTCTAACACCCTGTTCGGCTCGTTACTACCTCCAGGCATCTCAGGATCCCAAGACCAAAACAGATATTCAAGCAGTTTTTTGTATGTTGTACTCCTGGAAAGGATATAGTATATAGCATTATAAAGATACTGTTAGTAGAAATGTACACATGTTCAAACTAGTCATGCATTATATGAGTAACAAAGACCCAAAAATATTGACATTTTATCAAAATACTGTTGCATGAAAATCGTACAAGTTTATTTGCTGTACACTATCATGCAATGCAGACTCAGTTATGCATAAGAATTATAATGGTACCATACAAGTTCATCTGCATGTCCCCATTTTGACATAAACATTTTATCATAGAGATTTATTTTGAAAAAGCTACTACATCAGACAGATAATTTCAATACAACTGGGTACCTGTTTGTAGCAAGATAATTGTCATCCAACTCCACGATTCCAGATAGTTTCTCATCAAATCTCAGTTTGAGATTGCGGTTGTGAACTCTAGTTATCTTGTCTACTTTTATTCCAATAATTCCATTTTCTTTATAGCTAGATGCACAAAATCTAGATAACACTAGATCATGACATGATGCATACCTAAGATGAGAATACATGATTACCAATGACTTTTAAGACTATACTGACGATGCTCATAATTAACACTAACTTAACAGATGCTGTCCTTTTAGGTACATTTTGGAAAATAATTTTCCACAAGTCATCAAAATTATTAGGTGAACAAAGTTGTATGCATTTGCCATTTGTAAGGTAAAAAATTGTAAATTAAATCATTTATATTTTATTTATCAGTTAGTGACTTGCTATTGAAATGTAATATTTTTATGAAGGTATATTTAAAGACATATTACTGTACTTTGGTATTATTATTATGGGTGTATGTCAGTGAAAAAATATATTTTTCATACATGGTTAGTAATACATGCAAACTTGTTCCACTCACATGTTATCAGTGCTTGAATTGGCATTATGGGTAATAAAGGTTATAAAAGTAGCTTTCAGAGCTGCCAACACAAATGTCTATAACTTCAAAATGGATGACCAATTTTGATAATCCTTGTTGGAAATCAATCTGTTAACATGACGTTAAGATGCATCTAAGTGAAAGGCTTATGTCATGTGAGTGGCACCTTGTTCACTTTAAACAATATCATGTTTAGGTTTACCACACTGAATGATTTTTTACTATTTTTAAGCAGTGCGTGTCGAAAATATCCAAATGCGTGTCAAGAGAACTACAAGACTACAGTGCATGTACAAACAGTTTGCTTATATTAATAAATAGAAAGTTACACATTAGAAAAAAGGTCAGACAAATAAGAATTTTATAGCCAGCTAATTGTTCTCTTCAATGACGTAGAAAAATATTTTTTTATTATTAATGATATATTCTTCTTTCAAGAGTTTGTGCTGATTGGGAGCACCAGTCTCTAAAAAACCGGCATCTTTGAATCAGTCGTGAAGAACACCAGCATCAATCAACAATGCCAAAGATATAATTTTCTTACCAAGCATCGCTCGGCTGTCCTTGTTCAAATCTGATATTACCACCTGTTTCCAATTCTGTCATGAGACGGTGCACAGTGAGATCAGCAGACTGTTTCACACGATTACAACTTTCATTGTAAAAAAATTCAATCCTGAAAATAGTAGACATTTTTTAAAATAACTAAATTAGATCACATGGGGAATCAAAAAATATTACAATCTAGACTTTGGACATTATCACACCCTTGCCAGTACTAGTGACATTTCATGAAAGATCTAATGCAAGAGAATCATTTTGACATTAGTTGTTATCTCCACCAAATGTCGCCACAGAAGAAGGTGTCGAGTTTACATTTAAACTCTTGATAGTAAACTTTAACATTCTTCTTCATTAATAGACCATTTATCGTGGACCCAAATCTTCCAGTATATTGCATTTTGTGAATGAAAAAATGCCGTAGTTCTCAGTGTGCTTGCACAGTTCATTCACAAAATGCTAAATTATCTGCTTCCTTTGCTGTTGGTCTAAGAAATACTGTCAGAGCTTTTTGTAACTTATACTACTATTACCATACACAAACAATTATTTATTAATATTTTATTACTTTGATTAAATTTCACTGTTAAATGCACTTTTAAATACTATGAGTACATGTATGTTGATTATGTACCATATTTGTTGCGCGTAAATGTCCATATCTGCAATCTCGCACCTACTTTTGAAAATAATTCATTAACCACCACGTGCTCCCACCATCGCCTATCCCCTGGGTGGTTACATGAGACAATACTTTATGTTGGAAGTTTATTTCATTTTTGTTTATATATTTCATTTGCATCAGATTTGAATTGCCTACAGTTGAATAACATATTAAACTTGCAAACAACAGAAATGTCCATGTAGGCGATGAGAAATACACTGTGCTCAGTCAGCTATCATTTAAGAATACTGTTGTATACTTACTCTTCACATCTATCTTCCCACTTCTTAATTCGCTCAAATAACTTTTCAAGTTTTTCATGTAAGGGTCCTATAATACTTGCTTTAGCTTCATTAGCCTGAAATGACATAGATCAATAATTTGTTTTAATATTTATATCAGAAAACACAGTAACATGATAGTACATGTTTTTAAGCTTGATGGTTTATTGTAAAACAACAGATGATCACAATCTGTGAGTTGAAACGTGCTATTGTATTTTTGTGCTGTTTTCATCTCTGAAGGCACTAACAAATCAGAAAATGTGCTTTAGTTATTTTGCACTCTGCTCCGAGAAGATAGTTTTATTTCACACAAAATAATGTTTCAATTTTTTATTTAAACAGGTACTGGTACCTGAGTTTCTCTAGCATCTTTGTCACTCTCTGTGCCACTTTCATAGCCATCTCCAGATGAAGCCTCTACTGATTCCACTTCTTTCTCCAACTAAAAGTACATAAAAAACTATTTCATATTTAATTGATAACTTTTAAGGCATAAGGTAGTTCACATTCTGACTAAAATGCAAAGCAACAGAAGGGAAAACTAACTTATGTTTTTATTTTAATAATCAGAATAAGTAATTAAAATCGATCCACAAGAATGCAATTTGAAATAACTTGCATAGTAAGAAGCTGCTAAATATAACTGTCCTCCTAAATAAATGAATACAATTATGACATAACTTTCAAAGCAGCATGTGATAGGAAAGTGACAACTCCAAAGCTGTTTATATTAAGACCTATAACTGTTGATATTACATGTATGTAACAGATATAAAACCTTGTTTAGTAAAGTAGACTGAGAGCTGTTAATCTGTTTATACATTCTTTCACCAGTATCTGTGACCTAATGTACTTGAATAAATTCAGTCAATACATTTTTTAAACCAATTTTAAAAAACGTATAAAAACATTTTTATATCTGTAAATGTATAGCAAGGAAACAATACATTTTTTAAACCAATTTTAAAAAACGTATAAAAACAAGAAAACATGTTTATATCTGTAAATGTATAGCAAGTAAACAATGGCAATTGATCTTGACTAGAATAAAATACCTCCTTAAATGCAAACATCAAAGCTTTTATGTTATCCTTTGGCTTCTTCAAATACACCTCATTCTTTGCAATAGTAAGATGCGTTATGATATCTGCCATTCTTCTCCTTATAGTTTTAACTCTCATGTTGTAAAACATTTTCTTTTTTCCGACAGTGCACTGAAAGAGAGCGTGCAAAAAACTAACTGCTTATCAGTAAATTGATGTTACAGTAAATTCTCTGCATATGCCAAAGCATTTTTCATCAGTTTGATTGTCTGATGAAATAAACACTCTTCTAACTTTTGTTACAATTGCTTCACCATGCTAGAGATGTCTTAACATCAATCTCCTGTGCGTCTCTTTCCAGAGAGAGACTATATGACATCATTCATGCCATTCAATTATTAATTAAAAACATTTGAAATACAGAATGTAGCTGGTCAGTGAGGATAATCATATAAGTCCTCTTTCATATAATATTTTATGTGTACCTTAGCTGATTATCTAGAAACTCAAACTGAGAAATTACCAGTGGTGGCTTTGGAACATTCCGTCCTGCCATACTTTATCTAAGCTAAACAAGTTCCCCGGTGTTACACATGAGTTTAATCCACCACCATAATTCGTATTCCATAAATATTTATGAACAGTTCGATCTACTTTCCTCGACCAATCAGAGCACTAGTCTCAATTTCTTTTGGAAGTCTGCGGAGATAGGTTTGTGGAAATGCTTGTATCGTGCTCTGGGGCCTCAGTAGAGGGTGATAAAATTTTTGAATGGTTGAAAGAGACCTCAAAGCGATGGCTTTGAGAGGGGATTGGAAGCTCCACATGTTCTGGGCCAACTTTAAAAAAAATCTGACCAAAAGTGATCCCTCATTATTAAAAGTTAGATAAATGATTTATCATTCAAACAATCTTTGCTCCACCACTGAATATCACTTGTCACAATTTATTTCTATGTTTACCTCTGCCAAATCTAAGAAATTCTTGCCTGACACATCATAACCATCTAAACGTTCTAAGTTTGGTAAGTGATACAAAGCATGTGTTGAATAGTTGCACAGTTGACACACCGGATTTGGCAGGTAGTGTGAATCACGTAAACCAAGTATTCTCAGTTTTGGTAATCGGACAAGCTGTGTTATATCCTGGAAAATGAATAATAGTTGATCATGTTTTAATTCTTTAGTCGATTCTTTACAAGTCAAGTTTAAAACATGAAATATACACAATAGTTGCATGTTAACTGTCTACTATATAGAGCTGTTACATTTTTGAGTTAGAAAGCAATAACTGCATGTCCCTCTGAACACAAATTTACAGTGCAGATCCCCAGATCTAACACACATGACATCTTTCATCCCAACTACAAGCCGTATCTGGCATACCAACAGATGTTGGTGATCTATCAGTGAAGCATATGGACAGATTTAAGAGACAGTTAAACAAACCCCTAGGGAATCTCATTAGCACCATGGAATCTGAATAACCACATTACTGATGGGCTCAGCTAATATGTGACAAGAACAATGATACACAAAAACCAATTTAAATTAGTGTATAATTAAGTTTCAGAAAAGAGATCAACAAAAAAACACTCAGAGCTTTCAAATCCATCTTGTTATCTTCAACAAAGATACCAACAGATACCAATTACCGGATTGACTTAAGAGATGAAGTGAAAAGTTTAAATCTTAGTTTATTTATGTTCTGTATTTGTCAAGACATACGTAATTATATTTCAAAATTAGTGGAACTAATTCAGTGGAAGAATACTCCACTGAAACTTGAATATATCTTTATGCTACGTACCACATGCTGGAGATCAAGACCGAGTATAATAAATGCATAAGATGGCTTATACAAATAAAGAAGCTTTGTGCAGAATCCTTTAACAAGCACATACAAATGTAGCTATCATACTATGATGTGACAAGAGTGTGAAAATAACTATACTAGGGTCTAACAATATATTATCAAAAGTTATTTAACAGTATATACCATACATACCTTGAATGATGAAATTTTATTTCCAGAAAGGTTTAAATTTTCAAGACTGCTTAGAGCATTCAAGGAATGTCCAATTTTTTCTATCTTGTTTCCAGCCAAGTTTAATTCTTTCAATTGTTTCAGTGCTGATAGACCCTACAATAGATGAAATGCACTTAATTTACATCAACTACATTTAACAAATACTAGCATGCTCATAGTGAGTGGTAGCTAACACAGAATGATCATGGTATTAATGGATCAAGGGGTTGTGACACTAAAACACTGTCAAACTATAAAAACTACAAATTTGATGGACCAGAGATAAAATTTCAACTTACAGCATTTTATTGTTAAAAAAAAAATATTCATTGCATCTGATATGCCACATTAAACAGGACTTTAATAAAAATCTTTCCAGCTCTAGTGTTAATCTGATTCTTAGAGATAAACATTCAAATCCTTTCCATGCTTGAATGCACATGACCCTGTAACCCTAATACTGTCATTCAAAACCACATGTGCCACCCAATAGCCTCTTTTTTGCAGCCGTATTTACCACAGGGTATGCCTTTCACTCTTCTCAAACTCTTATTTAGCGCAGGGCAAACTTTTCTTGTTGGATATTTGCCGCAGGATATATTTTGGAAAAATACGCATTTACCACAGGATATATTTGTTGGAGAACGCACTTACGACAGGTACGAAATATTAAGGTCCATAAATTTGTTCCTATTTAGTTACCACAGGGTATATAATTTAGAAGTGAAATTTACACGGAATCTATTTCGGAAGAGTTATTTACAACAAGGTACACTTTTCATGTTTTTTATTTACAAAGGGTATAATTTTGGTGAACTTTATTTACCACAGTGTCAGGGTTTTTACCCTAGATAATTTTTTTAGAACATATAGCCTTATCCAAGAATGTTTGCCACTTCAAAACAATGAGAACAGGGAATGCAGTTTTAAGATTCTGACATTTCAAAATGAATACTGGACACACTTATATGGACATACCTCGATATTAGTAATTTTATTGTTATCCAACCATAAGACTTCTAATTGACTAAGATGATCTAAACTTCTAATCTTAGTAATTTGATTTGTGTACAGATACAATTCCTTCAGATTAAGTAGACCCTCCAAGCCTTCTATTTCCTAGAAAAATGATGACAATATACTTTGAACACAAATATAAACAGGTATATTGGACAGGACTATTGATTGAAGACAATTGCAAGTAATCACAATATCACTAATAGTAATTGTCATTTTATGTGGCAATGAATTCATATCTGTCAAGCATCAAGCTAATGTGTTTCCAAAACTACAGAATCTTCTGTTTTGCATATGATTTTACAACACATACTATATAAAATACTACATGGTTTAGTGGCTATTGTAAGAACAAGTACTTAATAACAATCTCATGAGCTTAAAGTAGGCAAACATACCTTTAACTGACATTCTGCAATCCATAATTCCGTTAGAAATGTACAGTTCTGTAAACCTTCAATCTTATCTATTGTTTGACTCATAACACACATAGACTGTAATTTGGGAAAGTGTTGAAGTCCTACCATCTTAGGATACCCAGAGAAGAAAATTTCGAGGGTTTTTACCTTTGATCCTCCTCCATCCTTCAAGTGTTCATATACAATACCATTAATGGCACACTGTAATTTGTAAGAGAAGAGTAAATGGAAGTCAAATGTGCATCATGTTTATACTGTAAATTGGTTTTAAAAATACTAAACCCAAAATTGCTCTTGTAGCTACATGTTTAATAATCTGCACAATAAAGGTTGTAACAAATAAGCCTTGCCTTAAATCTAATAGATACATACAACAGGAATTAGTTTGTTATATCTGCTGGGGCCAGACCCATAATTCATATGATTTAAACCAATTCTGATAATCTGTATGCAGATAATCAAGTTTTAGGAAGGATTCAAAATCCTGTGAACAGAGTAATTATAGACGTCCTCAAGAAAGCTATCAGGCAATTAGTCATCGGACAGAATTTACTGCCTGATTGAAATTCATTTATACTAGATGATATTGTCTTGTTTTGAAATAGGTGTTGCTAGGGTCTTACCAGCTCTCGGAGAATTTCCTCTTGTTCAGCAAGAGTTAAACTCCTTGCCTTCCTTGGAGTAGTGGAAGTGGGTTTGTTGGATTCTACCTGACTGGACATGATTTTAAATGTAACATAGTTACTCCATTACTTATTGCATTTCATACCCAGCAAAATGCCTGTAAAGGAAGGAGTCAGTAGATTGAATAAACAAGTTATTAATAAGCTTACATGCTTTCGTAGACTATTTACACAGAAAGTGAATTAATAATTGTATACATTTGTCCATGACACATGCATGCAGTCATGATGGAATAAAAAGTTTGTTGCAAGAGTTAGTAGGATTTTTTGTGTGATAGCACAGAGAATATCCAGATGGCCAGCTAGAGGATGATACATGAACTCATATGGTAGGAATACATTTTTTTCTAAGGTTTAAATCGTGAAATCACTTAACTGACAGCCGATTCAATGACTGTTCAGTAAAGCCTTACACGTCAGGCTATCAAGAAGCGTACTGGAACGTCACAAAGCCAGGACTAGGTTCGAGGCCGGGCAAGGAAAGAATTAGTCCTGGCTACAGGCGAAGCCATAGGGTCATGACCCAGATAGTGTTAAAATTAAAACCAGTTGAAGTTAGCCTCTTTCAAAACCACTCACCGTGTGTAAAAAAAATCAATAAATTACTTAAACAAAAAATTGTTGTCTCAGATACTCTTTCTTGGGTTATCTGTCACTTGAAGTTTGAATAATACTCCTCAAGGTAACTTTTAGCATACAAATCCACGCAAGATGGACATTTTGCGTTGGTCTGAGTGGCGATGGATTTCTGTGCTAAAAGTCAATGAAAAGTCACCTTGAGTTGAGGAGTATTAACATGACTAGTCCTGGTTCATGACGTTCTGCACTAGCTCTTGATAATCTGACTTGTGAGCTGTGCGAACAGTCATGCCTCATGGAAACTTACATAGCCAATTACAGTGAAAGTGCTCAAACTTGGAAATCTCTGTAATTCCTACCGAATGAGTTCATATATCAGCGTCCATATACTCTCTGATTATCCAACTTCAACTCCCACTACTTCTATGGCTATTTGCAACTCTTGCACTGGCACCCAGAGAGATGGGGTACTTGCCAAAAAACTGGGTTGGTGTGTGAGGGCTGAGGCCCAAGGCCAAGGCAAAACAAGCTTATTGCATGGTAAAAACTGAATTCAGGAGTTTCAAATTGTGAAGGGAGTAGTTGAAGTTGAAGTTGGATAATCAGATAGTATCTGTACAGTGATGTATGAACTAATTCGGTAGGAATTACATTGATTTCGAAGTTTGGGCACTTTCACTGTAACAGTGTAAGTGTATTATAAATTGGCTAGAAGTAGAACTTAGATTGAGTAGAACTACAGAGTACAGTAACGAAATGTCTGGCATTCTTGTTCAGCTCGAAAGGATGCCCACATGACTTTGTTAGTAATGCCTTTGTTCGATAATGAATACATTTTGAACTTACTTACAATTCTGCGTGTGCTATGTTATCACTCACCTTGGAATGTTGGCAGCAATTCCAGAGAATACTTTTCTTAGGTGGCCATATTGAAACTGACTGCTGCTTGTTGATTGGATGATAAGTAGGTCATCCTAACTACTTAGTTACCTGTCGTCTGCTATCTTGACCCCTGCATCTAGGCCGATTAGTACAGAGATTAGCATCTTATGTATCCAAAACATCTAAAACTTTCACTGTTTAGTATGCATGATTAGTAAAAAAAACAAATACCCGGCGAGATAATCGTAGACATTAATGTGGCCTGTAAACAGCCTAGGAGAAATTAGACTGATTTGAATCCACCTGCAGGGCCGTCAGACACTTTTTCAAAAGGGGGGTACGTTTGTGGTGTTTTAAGAATTACCGATTTGAGAAAATGTCAGTTCAGTAATCCAAAAAGGTTGCTGCAACGTCTCCGTGCTCCCTAAAAAATTGACAAGCAAAAAAAACAACAAAAAAAACACCAATATTCACGTCTCCTTGCTGCCCAGAAAAAAAATCCAAAAGGGGACCTGCTGCCAGGTGCGCGTGTTTTCCCCTCAATTCATAAGGGGCGCGTTACTACTTGAAAAGGTGGTGCGTTAACATTACATTGATGATCCTCCCATTTCCGTCAAAAGGGGGGTGCGTTCGCACCCAACGCACCCCCCATCTGACGGACATGACCTGGTAGCCAATTTTTGTATTTTCATGATTAACAAACTTTGTGTAGCTCATATAGCAGTAACTGAGTATGGAACTCAACACCTTGTACTAAACATGGTCTAGCTATTTATACATCGACTTATGTAGACGTAGAAAGAGTGCCTTGAAACCAGCGCGGCATATAATTTCTTGCAAGACACAGTAAATGTTCTATAATGTGCATAAAAATATGCATTTCATATCCAGCA
The DNA here is from genome assembly GCA_028565635.1 of Phoronis ovalis. Lineage (NCBI taxonomy): Eukaryota > Metazoa > Phoronida > Phoronidae > Phoronis > Phoronis ovalis. The sequence goes on along the minus strand of JAOXYB010040396.1, from coordinate 2,401 downwards.
ATTAATTTTACAAAAGAAAACTCGCATGGAACGTCATTTATATATACAACATTTTAACTATAGCGTCTAACATTATATTATCAAAAGTTATTCGAACAATCGTAGATACCTTGAATGGTAAAATTTTATTCCCGGAAAGGTTAAATTTGCAAGACTGCTTAGAGCATTCAAGGAAAGTCAAGCATTGTTTCCTGCCAAATTCAACTAGTGTTGATAGACCGTACAGTAGATAAAGTGCGCTTAATTTACATCAACTACCTTTAATAAACACTAGCGTGCTCATTGCGAGCGATTGCTAAAACGGAATAATAAGTCAATGAAACGCAAGAGGTAATAACACTAAAATACTGTTTCATAACTAAATGACCTGCCTTACTGTTGATCTCATAATGTATAAATAATCGAAATTTTGCAATATCTTTGGGAAAAACATAATTTCCTTCAAGGCACCTGAATAAAAGTGAAAACGGAAACACCACCTAATGTAGAACGTGGTATTTTGAATTTTTAAAATGCTAATTTTTTTATGAAAAATGTTTTAAAAAGGTGGACGTAAAATGAGCATAGAAAACAAGTATCTCGCCAGATGTCGCCGAAAATCATAAGGAGGGTAGTTAGAAGAGCTTTATGCACAAGGGACAATGCTAAAACATACGAAATATGCAGAATCACTGTGTGATGATTATCACAGTTTTTCTATGTGACATGTAAAACATTGCCAAAACATTCCACATGGGAGTTTCTTTTCTATAACGTTTACGAAGTGTTTGTGACTATTTTTTTCCTCCTCATGAAGTTTCAAAATATTATTTATAACCTGTTTGGTATAATCGGATAGTTTGCTCTTAATTAAGCGGCATGCTTCTCGCTACTTTTTGGGAGTGTCCATAGTAAAGTTAATGTTACGCAAGTGCTAGACAAAAGATACTTTACACGGATGGTGTACTTCTCAATTGATATGCAAATTTCCACCGTTTTCCTTTAGTGTTGATTTCCCATGTAAAGCGAGTGCAGCGACATGTGGCCGGATACTTATTTTCTATGTTGATTTTACGTCCAACATTTTTCATAAAAGAATCAGCATTTTAAAAATTCAAAATACCACGCGTTCTACATTAGGCGGTGTCACCGTTTTCACTTTTATTCAGGTGCCTTGAAGGAAATTATGTTTTTCCCAAAGTTATTGCGAAATTTCGATTATTTATACATTATGAGATCAACAGTAATTTAAATTATCAAATTAGCTAGTGTAAAATAACTACAATTTGACAGACCAGAAATAAAAGTCAACTTACAGTATTTTACTGTTAAAAAGCGAAACTATTCATTGCGACTGGGTTTAAATTGATTTAAATCTTTCCAGCTCAAGTGTGAATGCATGGAACGTGGAACGTCATATCCAGACGTCATATGCAAAATTACTAATTTTATTATTCATTTTTTTGTACAATTTAATTTATTTTTACAAAATACTGGGTGGCCTGTGTACGACAGGCAAGTTGTTATTATAATTATGCTTGGAGTGGATTCCATTCAGTTGCTTGATTAATTGAGTTCAGTACTGTTGTATCTTATGACCGCTAGAAAAAGCAATTTTAGCATGTCGGCAACCGCCATATATTATACAAAATTTAAATGCATGAGGTTTAAAATATACTTTTGGTTGTTAAAGTTGACACAATGTCAAAAGGTCATTACAGAAATTTATCGGCTCGTCCTTCGTATCAACATTGGATTGACAAAAAGCAATATTAGATTGACGAAATTTTGACACAATGAATAATGAGCAGAATAAATTTATCGTAAGAAGTAGGAAAAAGTTCCGTGTAAGTTAGAAGTTAACATAAGACATATATGCAATTTAAAAGATTTACAATTTAGAAATAAACAAATAACAAACGTTGAAACATATATAATATATAGAAGTTAACCGAATGAAAGACTGACATTGCAAACTAGAATATGTAAGGGAGCATTTGGTAGTGCCCAAATCAGTAATCAATCAAGGGTCAATCAATTTATTTCGTGTAATAAGGCCACATTACAAATAATAACACATAAACAATGTTGTACACATGAGCACACATTTTATACATCGACAATGGATTCACGTTTTTCTTTACTTTTTAATAAAAATTTACACAAGTTTCTTAACTCGTTTATACAGTTTGTTTTCATTATATTTACAAAAGTACCATCAACTATATTTCTCATAGGTGGCAAGTATCGCTGGCAAAGATCGTTATATAGGGGACACACAAGTAAAAAATGAATTTCATTTTCAACAACATTTAAGTCACAACAAATACATACCCTTTGTGAATGTTCAGTACCCGTTCTTCTACCTGTTGTTGACATTAAACTGAATTGAGCACATCTGAATCTTGCCAAGCTAGATAAC